>JAANDH010000065.1:283192-434338 GCA_011799765.1 Nymphaea thermarum
TCAAATAACCTCATAACGCTGAACGCCCTTCAGGCGTCCCATGGTTTTCCTCTTCAGTTAAGATACAAACAGAGTAAAGGTCTAAAAGCACTTTCTGTGGACGATTGATGGTCCTGACTCATCGTACTCTCCTTTGGTAACATGTTGGTTCTGGGGGAAGACCACCTTGGCCAGGATGGCACCGCCCATCCATGCCGAATTCTTCGTTAGGTTCTCCGGCATGTACTCAGGAGGCTGGAATCACCAAGCACATTAATCCATAGTTTTGGGGAATAATGAATCAATAAAAGGTCAAGAATTATAAAATTTCCTACCTTTACAAGTAATGGCCGAACTGCTGATGAACATAGATGTGCTTCTTTCTGAAAGCGCTCCTCGAAACCTGCAGCAAAAGACATGTAGACATGAAACCAATAACCTACTTTATGAGGTTGCTAATGCACGTTAAAAGCCTAATCGGCATTCATGACATGCACTTATTAGTTGTTAGTAGTCAATGTTCAAAGCTTTTGCAACATGGATGAGCTGCAAACATGCTCACAAAGAGGGCAGGGGTCTTAGAGGCAATGTGATCTAACTAGTTAAGATGAACTCTATCACAGTATGCAGTTAATAGTAGACCTATCTGCCAATATTCACGAAGGACGAAGGGAGGAGAAGTTAAAACATCTGAATAAGGACCAGGATAAAAACGTTTGTTTTCCTTTTCCCTTTTTCATTTTCCCAAAGAGCTCCTTCTATAGGACACATGCAGTGGTTTTAGTCCGAGTTTCCGTAATTCATATTGATGGGATTCAACACTAAAACTCTTAACTATTTATTTGAGCCTCTTCAGTTCAAAATTTCCATTTCAAAAAATATCCTCGGGCATTCTCCATCAATTTTCCTCTTCCAGGCTTGGATGGTCGGTGACTTTATAGATGCCTTGATGATATCATGTATATGTTTGCCTTGGTTCATAATCCAACTCCTGCCAATTCAAATCCAGTTATTATAGGGCATGCATGTGAAGAAGAACCCTGTTAGAATTTCATATTGTGTGACAACCATCCATTCACTGCAGACAGTCCTTCCTCCAGCACTGTTTTGCTTCAGAAGTTCATTTTAAGATGATATCTATGGAGGCATGCATGACTTACTAACAAATGTTGTAAGAAGTTTTAAACAAAGTATGCACCAGATTGACAACGTGTGATTAGTTGTTTTTTATAATTTAGTATACTAAAGAAGAAATAACCATGGGAAGGTCAAACTTAGGGAAAAAGATGGACACACCAGGCATAGATGCAGTACTGCCACAAAGCACAGTATTTTCCAACAACTGCCTATGGTTTTCATATGTAACACTTGAGATGCAGCGCACAAGCTGCTCAACAATACCATGCTCCTCCAAGCCCAAAATGGAAGGCTGAAACAAGGCCTCACCGACAGTGTACCTCTCTTTCCCAATAGTTATTTCCTGGAACATAAAATTTCAAATGGGTAACTCGATGATTATTATTATTGCAGACACCAAGAACACTGTTATGCATGTGTTTTTTTCTAGTAAGCCTTCCGTACACCCGAAAGCATATCTTCATAATGTTCAACTGTTATCTAAATTTTGCATGCTTGATGAGGTAATGGCAAACCATAAAACAAAATAGGGTCCTCAAAGGGAAAAAGAAAAGGAACAGGATTCTGAAAAATAATTTTTCATAGTCCAGTCAATGTCAAAAATTAAGTTATGCACTTCTTTGAAGCTTATAGATGTGAAATGCATGTCAAATGGATGCATGTTTATCCACACATAAGCACATATTTTGTGTGTGGGTGTGTGTCTGTGTGTGTCTGTGGATGGACGTTTGCTGTGTGCTGCCATGTCATTCGAGTGTGGGAGTTGGTACCATGTGACATATAAGCCTGTGTGTCTACATATAATATATATAATATAATAGTTCCCACACAGTTTATATCCCAAAAAGATCAAGACATACCTCAACATATTTTTGACTTAGTCTAACACAAACATGTTCTACACTGCTTACCAGTTATAGGCGATGCTTTAGTTTGAATATTTTAGAAAAGAACATCATTTCAATCACCAAGTTTTTTGGCATCATATATAACCACCTGATCCTTAATTTGCTTAATGGCACATCTAAGCATGAAATTTGACTGTTCTCCCAATTTCCACATGTACCTGCTATCTTACAAGAAGAAGTGCAAGTGCAAATCCTCCGAGAATGATTAAACTGTAAGGATGGGAGTCCAATGCTACCCTAGGCACATCTCAGATTCACTGACAAGGATAGAACGAGTATTGATAAGCAATGTTAGATGTAGGTCAGCTGTTCTATTAATGGAAAACAGCTGTTACCTACAAGTACAGCTACACACAGGCCCACAAAGCCTACTTCATCTCAATGCAAATTTTTTTCAGAATAGAATACATTTAGCAATGAATACTTACATAACGCTTTCACAATCTTCACGTGATTCTTTTAAGAGTTAAGGCTCCAGACTGGAAACTATCTATAAGTTTGAATTCCTAAGCTTTTAAATGCCTTTGTTAATTTGATACTAGCAATACCTTCCTGCTGAACCCATGATTATCCCCATCTCTACTGGATCCATTTTAAACAAAGCTTCTCCCTTCCTTTAGGCCCCAATTGATTCAAAAATTTACTATTTTGTCAAGAAAATAGTAATTTTCCCTGGCTGGGTCACAAGGGCCATTTTCAGTTAGACCCACTATTGTTTATATGGTAACATATATGAAAAGGCTAAGTTGGTGGTTCACAGTCACAATTTCCAACTTCCATAATCCAGAAAGGGACCATCAATTGCATCAATTTTATACCTTCTGAATAAGAGCGTAGTATGAAATTTGACCGTTATCCCAATGTTGACATGTACCTGCTATCTTACAAGAAGAAGTGCATGTGCAAATCCTCCGAGACTGATTAAACTGTAAGGACGGGAAGTCCAAGTCTACCCTAGCCACATCTCAGATTCATCGACAAACGACAAGGGTAGAATGAGTATCGACAAACAATATTAGATGTAGATCAGCCGTTCTATTAATGGAAAACAGTTGTTACCTACAACTAGGCTCAGCCCCAAAAAGATGCTTCATCTCAATGCAAATTTTTACAGATTGAACCTAAAATTGGATGTTCTTGCTAGGAGCACAACTCTTTCCAAGAGCCAAGAGACTTCATTTTCACATGGTGATCCCTAATGCTACTGCCATTTCACCCAGCATGCAGGCCCACCTCTGGATAAGAGCTTATTCCTGCTAGTTAACGTTGAAATTTTAATAAGCATTGGCAATTTTACAGATTAAACCTAAAATTGGAAGTTCTTGCTAGGAATACAACTCTCTCCAGGAGGCAAGAGACTTCATTTTCACATGGTGTTCCTTAATGCTGCTGCCATATCACCCAGCAGACGGCTAGTCTGTACTTCATCAGAGATTCAGAAGACACGAACACTATGGAAACTAAATCCACAATCCCAAGGACAGGAAAAGAAACATATCAAAAACAGCAAGAATTGTCTACACTCGGTGGCATGCTGCACAGACAAGACAGATGATGGATGGCATCAATAAAGGAACATGTTAACGATATACCACTAAGAAAGTGCTCAGCCATGAAATTCTGTAAAGAAATAAAAACAAGGAGTCCTTTCATTCCAGGAAAGATCTATGTCACATGTCCTCAGTTCAAAGAGAGAAAGAGAGAAACCTGCCCATCTGGAAGACTGTGCTTCTCCACCTGACATGCCTTCCTTTTCTCGTTGTAAGAACGCTGATCCTCTGCACAGCATGCATATTGTTCTTTCAATTTTTCAACGTCTGCAATGTTGAGATTTATTGATGGGTTGGACTGCTGGAGTTCCTGAGCAAGTAATCTTGTCAGATCAGTGCCCCCAATCTCAAACCTTCTTGAGGCAATGTGCTGAACAGCACCTTCACAAACTGGTGCAATATCTGGTACAATTACAACAGAAATTGCTTATTGCAAAGAAACATCTCCAACAGGTTGCCCTAATCCCATGGCTTATAAAGAGATATATAGAAGCATTTATTCAATTTCCAAAAGTCAAGAAGGATCAGACTCTTAAGTTGCGGTGGCACTCCTGAACAGTTGGTACCTGCTAAGATGTTTTAATTTTTCGTCTTTGCCAAATTCCCTAAGAAAAAAAGTTTGTCTTTCAGAATTGTAGTCAAAACAAGCTCAAATCAGCAAGAACAGGACAAGTCATGTCCTACTCTTACCTTAGGGCCCGTTTGATGCACAGGAAAAATCCTGTGCATCAAGTGAAAAATGTACAGCTAGGGGGAATTTACCCCGGTGAATGGTGTGTGCATCAAACACCATAAAAATTCACCCGCAAACAAGTGTACAAGGACGGTAAAATTCACCCGAAAAAAAGTCCGTGCTAACGGCTCTCAAAAAAATGCGGTGGCACTCCTGAACAGGTGGTACCTGCTAAGATGTTTTAATTTTTCGTCTTTGCCAAATTCCCTAAGAAAAAAAGTTTGTCTTTCAGAATTGTAGTCAAAACAAGCTCAAAGCAGCAAGAACAGGACAAGTCATGTCCTACTCTTACCTTAGGGTCCGTTTGATGCACAGGAAAAATCCTGTGCATCAAGTGAAAAATGTACGGCTAGGGGGAATTTACCCCGGTGAATGGTGTAAGCATCAAACACCATAAAAATTCACCCGCAAACAAGTGTACGAGGACGGTAAAATTCACCCGAAAAAAAGTCCGTGCTAACGGCTCTCAAAAAAATCTCCATCGCGTCTTCCCCTTTCCTCTCTCGGTCTCTCTCGTTCCTCTCCTCTCTCAGAGCCTTTCCTCTCTCTCTCTCTCTCCTTCCTCTCCTCTTTCAAGCCTCAAAGCAGAAGGCAGGAGCCGGCAGGCCTCACTCAAGAAAACCCTTGTTGTCCGTTGCCGATTGCCCGTTGCCCATCGGCTGACAGTGTCAAACAAGATCTGATTGTCCGTTCTCTGCCCAAGATGGCTGAACAACAGGGAATATGCAGTTTCTGTTCTCTGCGCAAGATTGGTTGTGGGTACACTACAGCAAAACGACGTTCACATAAGAGTTTCAGGGAAAAAAAACCCAAGGGCAAAAAAGACTGGTGAGAGAAGTCCGATAATAGCTGGAGAGAAAGTTTTCACTGAAAAAACCTTTTTCAGGCAATTTTCTCCAATTCCTTTCCCATTTTTTGATTTTTTCTTCTTCTTCATCGTTTGCCTAGTTTCAGTTGCAGTGAATAGGAATTACTATTTCTTCTCTGCTGTATTTTTTAATCATATGTTAAGAGCCATGTCGTTGATGACAAGTTTTAATTCAACACCCTCTTGTATGCTTTTTTCTTTTTGAACTTGTTTGAATATGGTTGTAGGCAATGTCAAGAGCTCTGAAAGGATGAATTATTCTACAGTGGCCTGAAACCAAGTAAAGGTGGACACATTGCTCTTAGGAACTTCTACTCTGTTTGTATTTGTGATTTTACTTTTTTTTTTTGTGTAAAATCAAGATATCTACTCCTAATCAAATGTGGAATTTTTTGACGTTCGTGCTTTGGGCATGATCCAATTTTTTCGAGTTGTTTCCTTCCATTTTGTCATTCAACCAATTAATTGTTCTATTACTGATTTCCACCCTTGAATATGCTACCCAAAGTTGTCATGCATTTTCCTTTCTATATTTTTATAATTGTTGTGCCTGCAAAATTTGAACAGATCCGCACTTTATAGACTCTGGGTCTGACATTTTGCTTGATAACATCCATGGTCTGAAAGAAGGCAAGTTTGTGATTTCAAATTGAGTTTTGGAGCATGGTAAAGGTGAAAGCAGTTTCATGCTACTTTATTTGTATTCTGTGTATGAACAGGTTGTTGCAATTCCTGTTTTGGTAATCGGTTCTTTATGTGTGGCATGCATTATGATCATTGAACTGAAGTGAATTGTATCAGATTTTGGAGTATTAATAAAATTGAAGGTTGTGTATTATAAGATTTGTATTCTGTGTATGAAAAGGTTGTTGCAATTCCCATGCGAGAGTTTCTGCCGCTTGAGGTTCCTATCAGGTCATCCTAACAACAATTACTAACAGTCCCGAAAAAGTATCTTAAATTTTCTACCATGTGCATCAAACAAGGTTAATTTTACCCTGCAAAAAACTACTTTGTGCATTAAACATGGTTAATTTTACCATGTTTAATTCTACCTTGTCATCAAACAGGGCCTCAGATTGGAAGAGGGAGAAATTTCATCCTGTAATTTTTTTCCAGAAAAATTTACCATGGTAAATTTATTACGTTAAATTCTTCCCTGCCATCAAACGGGCCCTTAGGGAAAAAAAACATGGAAGGAGCTTCTCTTCTAGTTGCCCATATCCAAAGTGTGTACAGTTGCTGGAAAATATTTATGGTGCAAAATAATCTCCAAGTTACTCGAAAGATAAGTAGCTGTCAATGTAGTCAATAGCTTAAAGTTCAAGAAGGGATTTTAGCAGCATTTGTGATTGAAAGAGCAAAGTTTCACCTAATCAGCTTAAATAAATAACATGGATGATGTACATTTCAATTATCAGTCAATTTTATATCAATGGTAACAGAACATGCTCATGGTAACAGAACATGCTCATGTCCAGTTAATTCTATACTCTATAACATGCATTCTGGAATTAAAGAAACCTCTTGTTGCAGATAGCACATCCATATATTCAAAGCAAATTAATTTTTAATAAATGAAAAAGCAATCATAGAATGCCAACCTATCTTTCCATGCCCAACATCAACAGTGCAACCTGAGATGCGTCCTACAGCATAAAGTGACAACACAGCTTGTTCAGATGCATAAAAGCCTGAAACATTAAATGTTTCAAACATCATCTGTATCAACTTCTCCCGAACCACCTGTAGAAGGTTTTCAGAACCATCACAAAGTCATCAATTATCAACTAACAGTCTAACACAAACAAAAGCAACATTAGATGAATAGCTGAGAAATACAAGAAAAGTCCTACAAGTTAGTGATAATCTTCTGGATTACTAGAGTCACATTTAAGCATACTAAAGCCCATTACACACTATAAAGATTGTTCATGAATTTAAAAATGCAAAAGCAACAAATGAAATAACTGAATGGCAGTTTTATGTAAAGATCAATTCACAATAAAAGACAACAAAAACATAATGCAAGAGAAATTCTCATAGCAGGTTGGAGGTGATATTGCCAAGCATTTTCTTGAAACAATTACACAACATAAATAGCAAGTGAACACATATTTGTTCTGATTCTTTCGTCCCATTCTCAACTTTCGCAATAATCATTTTGGAGGTCTTCAACATTCTGTTTCTCGTAACAAATTAGATTATGGGATGATCATCATAGTTTGCTTTTTTCATAAGTAATTTCAACATGCTGGAAAAGTTTTAGTCATTGAAAACATTGCATGCATCAAGAAATATCACCCAATTGGACATTGATAAGAAGGCTAATCTTCATCAACCTATTGGTTATTCAACTGTCTTTATAGGATTGCATCAGTACCACATTACCACTAACATGTAGCCATCCCAGCTCCGTACCTTAGTGAATTATATTATGCTTCTGTCTAATTTTCAGCAGTTAACATCCAGTGTAACTACAAAAGAGTGAAAGCATAAACTAAGAAAAGATGATGGATAAAGAAATCTGCTACCTTTGGTGTTGCAAGTGGATCTGTAAATAAGATCTGCCCCTCATTGCCAACTTCCCATTCAAGACCTGTGTAAAGGACATACCGTAGCAAATCTTCCATGGCATCCCAATCTTTGATGAACCCCCTAACAACTGGATCAACAGTGATTTCATCAGAAACCGACTTATCAGTTGGTTCCTCATCTTCAGGAATACATCTCATCTTAGTAGGAATTATCTGCATAGGGTTCAATTCAATCTCAATGTTACGGCTACAAACATATCAATTTCCAAAGAAATGAAATAATTCTTTCATCTGAAAATATATATCAGTTTCTAAAGGAAATAATTATTTCATTGAAGGGAGTTAGAAAATAAAAAATTATAATAATTCTAATTTTCTTGGGCACTAAGGAGCTTGAAGCTGATTGTCAGGGACCAGGCTATCTTAGGCTTGAGATCCATATAAGGAAACTTTGGTTGATCATGAACAGTTTACAACAGAAGGAAAATGAATATGCTGGACATAGTGGAAAATCCCACTTTCAATGTTAAAGAAGCTAGCCAGTTGCACAATTATGCTTCCAATCAAAAGCTCAATTTCTTCTGACAACTTTGCTGGAGGCTGAAGCATGCAATCATATAATTGCAAGAAATTTGGCAACAAGTTTCGTGACACAAAAACCGGTTGACAACAATATATTAGTGTATTACACATCAGGCAAAACATATGAAAACCGACTACAGAAGTATTTAAATATCACATTTCCCTTGGCTCCCATTCTTTTAATTCTTTATCAGCGTGAAGCGGCAGATCAGTGGTAATAACTTGAAAAATAGATCAACAGAATGAAAGGAACCATCTAAGCGAGCGCAATATGGTAAATATCCCCTATATGGTCGACTCCCCTAAAATCTTCATTTTCCGGGGAGAGGCACGACCTGTCTCTCCCCGTAGTAAGCCCGCATAGACGAGCGACAGCTCCTTACCATAAAGGCTCCTTCTTCCCCTACTGCCGCATATTAAGCCCCATTGAACGCCCAAAATTCCCTGACCACCACAACCGCAAAGGCTTCATAAACCCTTATCTTTATTGAATATCCAATTGAGTGAGACCGTTCTATATATCCTATCCTTCGCTCTTCGCAAAACCGTAGCATCTCGTTCTACTTCTACTGCCGCATTTTAGGCCCCATGTAACACCCGAAGTTTCCTGACAGCCAGAACCCCAAAGACTTCACGAACCATCGTTATGTTGAATAGCCGTTTGAACCAGACACAGCCGGGATGTCCTGTTCCTCCGTCTCTAGGTTAACAATACGAAGAAAACATGATAATAACAACAGCAGCCCAACACAATCATCGGATTCTTGGATGAAGAAAGTCACGTCTATAACCAAACAGACGCGGAGTGCTGGATAGAGAGAAAGAAAGTAATCAACGGCATTCGGGAATTAATCCAACAGGATTCATCAAATAGGAAATCTCTCTCTCTCTATCTCTCCCTCGGTTCAGTTCTTACTATTGTTGGTTCCTGGTCTGGAACGGCATATCCCGCTTTGAGGAACTTCGATCCCGCGTCCACCACCACCGCCTCCATCACCACCACCACTTCGTCCCCCTCCCTCCGCTTCCTCTTCTGGTCTTACCTGCTTCGGATCATATTCCCGCCAACGAAAACACCCCGCGTCACTGACCTCCTTTCATCTGCAGCAAGAAGCAGTGAGAAGGAAAAAAAAGGGGAAAAGGAAAAATCCCACTCGTGGCAGCCTCCCGCTCCCTCCTCCTCGGTCTTAACCGCCGCTCGACTCGTCTGCTTGTCTAAGATGGACTCTCCCTTTGATGAAGCGAGTCAAAAGCACGGCTCGCTCGATTATAAAAAATTTGATGCCGCTTCCTTCATTAGGTTCTGACTTCACAACAACTTACAAGCGATAGTGGGACTCGAGATAACCCGGTCTCGGAAAAGCAAAACAATCAGAGGGTCGTTTATGGGATTACGTCTAAAAGGTGAGACATAAGGAAAACATTCACGAAAGGTAACATGGTAAAGTGATTCTCGGGTACGAGATAAAACTGATCCGATTTACTTAAACCCGTAGCTCGCCGGCTATCGCCGTCGGGTGGCGAGCTCTTCTGCACTTTTCCCGCGTCTTCGGATTAGTCTGAATTGATGCCTGATGGTGTACTGTGTTTCTGTTTCCTCCACCTCTTCTTCCTCGTCTGCCGAGTCATTGCTGTATTCGGATTCGTCGAAAGCGAGGGCCTTCTCTGCTTTTTCTTCCTCTTCTGAGCCGTCGACGCCATCAGCTTCTTCAGATTCTCCGGAATCAGCCGGCCCATCTTGGGTCGCGTCTTCTTATTGCTCCTCTCTTCTTCGTCCTCTTCCTCGTCTCTGAGCCGCCTTATGCTTCCATCAATCCTCCCCTGCGACCGCCGGCGATCGAAGCGGAGGCTGCTCATTGTCAACTGTGCATCTCTCGCCCAAGCGAGGAAAGGATCGGCTACGGGAAGCAGCAGCACAAGGTGGAGGGCGGCTGCCTCTCTTGGTCGCCTGTATGCAAGCCCTAAAGGAGACGGAGATAAATTAAACCCAGAAGCGGGAGTGATCTTGCATCGTTGATGAGCGGGAAGCGCCCTCCTCCTGATCCCGTCGCAGTTCTTCGAGGCCATCGAAGTTCTGTTACGGACGTTTGCTTCCATCGCTCCAGTCCCATCCTCTTCGCTGGGTACCCTTCTTTTTAGTTCAGCGTTATTGCCCGCGGTTTTATCTTTTTGTCATGCGATGTAATTTGATTTCGTCCCGTTCCGGTAATGGTATCATTGGTCGCTTGTTCGGTGCAGTTGTGCGGACGGAGAATTGCGAATTTGGGATACGGTTCAGCATCGAACGTTGTCTTCATGCCGGTATATTTCTGTTTTATTTGATTCGCTTATTATATTGAAATTGGTTCTTTTGGATGCATGAGCAAGTTTTCAACTCTGACCATTCGCGGGTTGGTTTGCCGTAGGGCGCACGGTTCCACTTCGGGGGTCATTTCCGTTGCAACGAGCGCATCTCTAGGGAACAGACTCATAAGGTGGTTTCTCAATTTAGTGTTTGATTCATCTACTTTATTGTTTTTTGGTGCACCTCAATGCGTTCCCTGTTATTCACATGCGGTTTCAGCCAAGGTAGAGACGGAACTGTGAAGCTCTGGGATGTCGAAGAAGGTGGTTTATCAAGGTGTGTATTTAGTATCTGGATGTTCGTCAACTTCGGATCCCTCAACACGATTATCATGTCTGAATTTAAGCGATTCGGTTACGGGAAATGATAATCTTTGATATTATGATGGTCCTTGATAGAGCTTTAAAAATCACCTTACCCGATTTTTAGAAGATGCAGATCGTGTAATTTCATTTAAATTTTAAATTTGATGACCCGTTTGTGTGTGTATGATCGATTGCCTGGCGTGTGCTTGTGTGTAAATGTGCGTCCTCGCAGTCTCATGCAACTCCTACCGTCAAAAGTAAGGGCAGTTATTCAGTCTGCTTGCGGGAATGTAAGACCATAAGGAACTTCCCGAGCTTCACTTAAAGAAGCTCCAACTATGGTCGTTATCTTTATATAAGTTGCGCAAGATTCTTTTCTTGTTACTTGTTATTCCTCTAAGGTCTCGCATCAGAACATGGATGATTGTCAAGTTCACATGTGTGTGCGTTGTAATGCGCTGCTAGGGCATTATGTTTTCTTACCAAAGTTATTACTGTATGAAGGTTGTTTCTCTGATTTTAAGTTGGTTTATTTAGGAGGCGGACTTCTCTGTTTTATATCATGACTGCTTGAAGATTTATTTGCCTATTCACTTCAAAATTTATTGCTTTAAAGTTTAAATTGTTATTGATTGCTTTGTGTTGGCCAGGAAGCCCATAGTTACATTCAGAACAGACTCTTATCATTTTTGCAAGCTTTCAATAGCCAAAATATGCAGTTCAGTGCAACAACAGAGTGCCGCACTTGTTGATGAATTTGTCAAGCAATCAAGCAAGTCAACTGTAGAATGTACTGAAGATATCAAGAATGTTCTCATTGGAGGGACAGCAAGTCTGGGTTTGGATGTGCAGGATTCTACAACTATTGGACCAGCGACTTCAATGCCGTTTGATGGTTTGTTTGACTTAGATGTTAGTTTTGCAAGTAAAAGTACCTAACAAGCCTGCAGTTGTGTCTGCGATGTGCATGTCTATGTTTGCATATCTGTTTCTTTTGCCAGATGCTTGCGTGCATAATATTGCAGACAGAAGGGGGCATGTTTCACCACTATTGTGCATTTTCTGAGTATTAAGATCCTTATCAGGACCATTCATTCATTTATCTTTTGACTTGTTGAAGAAAAGTTGTGTCTTAGACTACTTCGTTTGATTGTTCTCCTGTATCATTTTTCTGCACATTTTTTCTTGTTTCATCAATTTATTTCATCATTGTATGCTTTCGTTCTTGTTGTATTTATTTGTTTCTGAATATATTTTATTCCATCTTTTGTGGAACATATTGACGATCTCATATTCCTCGACACTAGTAACGACGCCAGAAAGATTTTTTTTAAGCTTTCTTGTCTCAACTTTGTTTTTGTCAGAGGTTTTTCCTCTGTTCATTGTTTGTCAGTTTGTGATAACTAACTATGGATTTAGAGATGGTCTGAGAATAAACCAAGCTTTCTGAGTTTGTCTATGGATGGCGTGGGACCAAAGATATAGTGAGTGAGGTTTCAAAAATTTTGACTCACATATTACAAGGTGTCTATTAATGTTTCAGCTGTCAGATTAAAGCAGCTCATTCAAAAAGCTTATTTGTAACATTGCATGACCTGTCCTGCCATGTTGGAGTCTATTTGTTTCCATATTTGGCATATTTTTGCATTTTTTTATTTGAATTAACTTATAATACCAGAAGACTGTTTTGCTAGTCTTTCGATGGTAAGGCCAAATATGAAAATATTCGCTTTAATGGCAGACTAAATTGGAAAAAGTACTGATATTTTCTATTGAAGGTCGAACCCTTGGTTCATATGTCCATCTCCATATGCATGAGTATTTAAAGCAGTCAAGTTTCAACCTGTCCTACTGTTGCTATATGTCATGGATCATGGATGCAGTATGTTCTGAATTCATATCGAGTGTGCACGAGTCTGTAAAAGGTAATGTTGCTTTAGCTACCTCTTGTCACTATTCACTAGACTGCAAGAATAAATGATGTTAAAGATTTAACAAATACTAGGAATTAGATTATAGCAACAGTAATAAAGAACCAAACATAGCAGGGATAATGCAAACCAACAGAATGTTCTTATGTTGCAAATATATTTATTGATTTGCCTATTGGTACTTCTGTATGGTATGGTCAGTCATATTAAATTCTGTTAAAACATGCTTCTTATAAAATTCCATTCTGGCAATAAGTGTTTGTAAAAATCTATTTTCTTTTGTTTTGGTTAAGCACAACCTTCGCAAGACCTCGCCTACCAGCATCCGAGCATAGTGGCTTTAGCTGGCGAACATCCTTCTCAGGTGAATATACATCTTGCTCATGTGCATGCATTTCAATTTTGCCCTTATGAGTCTCTTCTGTCATCTAGTTATGTGCTATGTACAGATAGAGATTTGGGATCTCAATGCTGCTGAGAAAGTTGCTTGCTTTCCACCTTACAGCAGTGAGAACGGAGAGCTTTCCACAAAACCAAGAGGTGTGCAATTAATTTCCATGTGTTTGTTTTCTGTTGTAATAGTTCTTTGCTAGATTTTCGTAACTTGTTTTGGAAATTATATGTTGATTGTGTGTTTCATTTGCATGAGCCAGTTCAGTTCTTTAATTCGTGCATGACACTCAAACCCATTCTTCTTACTCTCTTATTCATTGTTTTACTTTCATATGCATGTGCATTAATTAGTAGGGATCGGATCATAACTTTCAGGCGAAGAAAATGTCAATTTCTATTAGTTACATTACAAGAACCAGAACCTGGCAGGAGCCCGTATGCAGTGATTAACTCCAGACACAAAATGAAATTTCTTCATTCTTTTATGAACTTATTTAAATGGGAATAGTCTATTAGCAAGGTTCCTAGTAGCACCCATCGGATGCACCCACTCCCACCTCTCACCCCCAAGGGAAAATTTGTGAAAAACATTGATGACCCTCCCTAAGATTTTTAATTGAAACATCTAGAAAAATTTTCCTTTTCCACCCCTGGTTTCAGGGGATGCCACCATGCATATTGAAAATAAAGCTTCTTGAGTAACATTTCAGCTACATGTATTTATGCTATATGCCTATATCCAATAGCTTACATGAACTTCCATGCTATACACTAGCATAGTCATAAAAAGTTAGATCACCAGATGGAGGTTAAACGTATTGTCTTATTTAGGCAAAAGATTTATAATATTTCAATATGAGATTTAAATAGGTATGCTTTGCTTGTTTCTAAGGTTCTTATATGTTGTATGCACATGGATACTTGAAGCAAAATTATAATAATTAAACACTAAATGAGCAACTATAATTCTTCTTAATGGGTTGAGGCTGTGAAAGTTGCCTCTTGTCACCCAGTAAGGTAGTAGCATTAGATCTTACAATTTAGCATGTCGAGAAGTTTGATTGGTAGAGAACATAGATTGGTGAAGAATATAAATAACACTTTTCACCTGGACCTGCTTGTGGCTTTGGGTTGTACACGTGTATATGTTTTGAAACATGCCTGCTTCTTGTACACCTGAATAAAATTTGAAAGCTCTTTGTGTTCTGTATCATGTAACTTAATGTTTTTTAAGCATTTGTCAGCTTGGTAGGTACAGATTTATTATTGTCTCCCAGTAGAAATTTGTTTCCTGCCTCTCTGTTTTATGGGTTCAGTGAATGGTCAAAGATTTTTGGAGTATGAAGGATGCATTTGACTTAATGACATCATTCTGGACATATGTTTTCCACGGTCTCCTTTGCTTTCCTTTCTTCTTAACCACCGGATGGGAAATGCTCCTCTGACACCATGATAACCACTTGGATTGTTCATTAATTTGAGTTACTGTGAATTGATAATAGAATTGCTTGTGCAGGAAACATGTTGCATATATTTTCTTATATGTTTATGTGCTTCTTTCTCCTGTTTTATACTGCTTATCATTGAGTCCTTTCCAGAACAGCAACATGATCTGTTCTTCAATTTAAAATTCTTACACCTTTATATATTACTAGCCTGACTTCTTTAAGATGGTAGTCAAAATTGCTTTATATTGTTAATTGCTTTTTCTTGTCCAACAAAAAAAATTTCAAAGGTTGACAAAATCTGTCATTCTTGGGATTTAGGAGTCAGTCAAATTCATTTGATAGTAGTTGAGTTCCATTGGTTGTCTTACTGGTTCTATAATTTATATTTGACCTTGTTATATTCTTAAGTTCTGTCTATCATTTCACTTGAAAGCTTAAGATAGAGCAGAACTATTTATTTGGTTATCATGACTTCAATGAACTGCGGTGTTGTGAAGCTCAGCTAGTGGGCCAACCTGATTGAATGGGTGGCCCAGGTCGGGATATAAGCAGGTTGAGCTCAGATGAGATTGAGGTGGCACCAAGTCCAAATAATCAGAATCTGATTCAGGTCCTAATTGAATGTTAGAGAAGATCAAACTGGAACCAGATCCAATTCATTAATGACTAAGCAAGATCTAATCCATGACTAGTTGAGTGGTACAAAGTACAAACCATATGATGCATGCCATTTTGTAAGTTAGTATGCATATATAACACCAGAAAAGAAACAGAGTCTGGTTAATGGAGGTTGCTTTAAGAAAAATAGTACTCTCATGTTCTAAATGCAAATCTCAGCGTGCATGTCTAGTTTTGATAGATAATGGGAATCTGTTCAAATTTTTTTGCAGTCAGTACTTTGAGCCTGAAGGTAAAAGAAGTCTGAACCAAAAGTTTAGTTGAGCATTTGTTGTGCTACCAAGCCTGGATAGACAACTATCTGAGATTCTGAACCACTGACATCCCTATACCTGTGTCCTATTTTGGATGATCTGACCAGCATAGCCATTTGATATGTCAGTCCAAGCTAGGCTCAAGTTTCAACCTGCCTGAATGGATTAGACAGCTAGACTTGCTAAGGTGAAATTGTGTTAGGCTGTGACAACCTGAATGAATCCATTTCCCACACAAGCCTTAGCACGAGTCCACCTGGTCAACTATCATTCTTTGGTTAGCCTTATTTTTTGTGAATTAGCCCCCTTTCGACATTTCATTCAGGGATATTATTAGTGATATCATCCCTGTGGTTGATGAGACTAGGTTGGGCTCAAGAACTATTATACTACATCACAAGGACTCTCCAGAACAGCAGCAGCACCCGGGTCAACATGATGCGGGTGTGGCACTGGGTTGCAGTCAATGCACATCTGGTGCCGTCATCCACACCAGGACAAAATTGTCCATCTTTTATGTGCACCCAACTCACGTCACCCAACAAGTTGGGTGTGATCAAAGCATGTTGGGACATTTTGTCCTCTTTTTGCTTTTTTAATTATGCTTTTTTAAAAACATTTTCCATTAATTACTGCTTTGCTGAATTGATTGTACTGTTTTTAGTATTTTACTGCATACTTTCGCAGTTTAATACTGGATATTTATATATGCTGATTAACTTTATATACTGCATATGGCTATGTATCCTGTGCTCTTATAAGTTTTGTTAATCAGTTTTGTTATTATATATGCTGTTTATAAGTTTTATATATGTGGTGCCAGTTTTTTTACAGTTCTATACATAGTATATAATGTATAACATTATGCTGTATGTTTATGTGTTATAAAATTATATTACTGGATATATGACAGATGCTTGCTTAATCCCTACTTATGCTATCAGTAAGATTGTAAAATCTGAAATCAAACTCCAAATATGTATATTACATGGAGGAAATATAGTGCTACATTTATTGGAATCTAAGATGTGACTTTGGGCGGTAAATTTATTGTTCATTACTTGACAAGTTTGTCTTGTTTAGGGACAATTTGCATTCTGTCTGTCTGTCTGTATGTATGTATGTATGTATATAGCGTCGCTGCACCTGCACCCGCACCCAAGTTTTTTTGAAATTTACAGCACCTACATCCACAACCACACTTGCATACCCCACACCCATGTGACACAGCTACCATGGTATGTCTTACTACTAAGAGGATGTGTCAAGGAATGCAAAATGGGTGATATTGGGCCAGGTACTTCATGGCTGGTTCTGTACCTAGTTCAATGTCTGTTTGAGTGGATAAGGTGTACTTTTTCCCACATGTACCTTAAACATTTGTTTCTTTTGATGTTGCAGGGATGTGTATGGCTGTCCAAGCTTTTTTCCAATCATCTAATGGATTCTTGAACGTTCTAGCAGGGTTTGTTTGCTAGCCCCACTATTTATTGTTAAAAAACTAGTATCATGCTTGAATTTCTTACCTACTTTTGCTATCCATGGCTGAAATTTGTTAAAAAAAATTGCTTGGCAAAGTTTCTATTCAGGAATTTTTTCTTGGAAAAGTTTCTGTCAGGAGCTTTTATTCAATTTTCTTGAGAAATCCCAGAAAGATTGCTGATATACTAAAAAATGAAGAAAAATTCTAATGAAAAGGGAATAATGCAGTTTAGTAGTTTCCCTAATAAGATGAAACACAAACCATTCTTGTGACATCTCAAGGTTTGTCTCTGCCTTGCCATTGGTTTGTACTCTCCAATGGGCAGGCATACCGTTTGTCTTATCAAGTCCTAATACTTGCATATGGTCTGATGCTTAAGGCCAACGACACAAAAAAGGATGTTATGACAATAACTGAAGCCCCCAAAACTAAATAAACAAATAAAGAAAGTATCTGAATGTGTTTATTGACCACAATCTGTCAAGGTTTTGCTATAGTTTCTTTTGTTGTCTGTATCAAATGGAAGCCACTACCTTTTTCTAGTTGTGAGAGAATTTGGCAGCTGCTCAATCATTTTGGTTGAATCTTTCCATAGCTTGAGTCAGTGTTCTTGTTTATTCATCTCTGCTTGGCCACAGGTGCTCAACTTGATGAATTGTCAATATCTGGCTTCCCATGTTAAAATCAGGAATATCTTTGAGATACAAAAGGTTGTCCACATTTTCTATAACTGGATTGATCTTGCCCTTGCATTGATTGTTCATCATCTTTTTACTGAAATAGTCTCAACAATCCGTTCAAAATTCAAATGCATCAAACCCAAACACAATAGCAAACTTGTAGAATCAAACTGCTAATCTTCATTATCTTCAAGCTGCCATGAAGAAGCAGCGGTACTCCAAGGCTACATTCCAAGACAACTAAAAAGAACTTAATGAATGGGACGGAACCCTATTTTTAAAGACTACTGAAAGCAGTAAAAGACCAAACTGCCCTTCACCTTTAAGAGTTATAACAATAAGAGAATTAGAAGTTAGTTACAACAGAAATGACAGGTACAAATTTTTTCCAACATAAAAGGAAATTAGACCCATATACTTTAACAAAATCCTCTTAATCCATTTCATTGTGCTACATAGATTGTTACTTGCCTGTAAGGTAAGGATACATGGGATCCCATCTAGTGCTTCACTGGTTTCAGTGTGTGTGAGTGTTTGCACAGTGTATGCATTGATAATCTTTTCCAGCTATGGATGACACACAACCACTGTCCTCTCTGGTCCTCTCATATCCTTGTAGCATTAAGGAGTCAATGCCAAGTTTATCTTTATCTCTATGACACCTGGCACAAACTATTGGTCTTAGTGAAATTATTAGTCCTTATAGTTGGTGTCCATGTTAAACTTGTTATCTAGATTTTGTAAAACCAGAATGATCTTATCTTCACTTTGATCATTGACTACCTTTATTGAGAGAAAGCGTTATGTCAACTGCCCATACTGATTCTTTCTGAAGACCTCTCTTTCTCAGTCCTTTCATCCAACGTGGACAGTTTTATCTCACCAATTTGGAGAGGAAGAAGACATGACATATTACATATATAAGGATTTCTATCATGGGGATGTTTGTTTTATAAAATAGCTGTATAGTGTATTCTCAAAATAGTTCCGCAAGTTTTGGCTGTGCTTCTCTTTCATTTTATATGAAAGTACAATGGAAATGAATCTGGAGCTCTTCTTTGGTCTCTTCTATAGTGTAAACTATTGGAACATGATCCATGTTATTCTAGATTATGCACTTTATATGGCTGATTTTGTACAACATTATATGATGGATACTGGATTGTAGTTATGAAGATGGGAGTTTTGCTTGGTGGGACTCAAGAAAGCCGGAGACTCCAGTAGCTTCTGTTAGGTTTCACTCTGAGCCAGGTATAGTTGTAGTGTTGTAGTTTCATTCATAAATATGTCATAAGAGCATGCATACTAATTGCATCCACATCCAGTATTGAGTCTTGCAGTTGACAAAACATGCACCAGTGGAATGTCCGGAGGTGCGGACAACAAAATCGTGCTCTTCTCTTTGGATCATCAGATGGTATGTATTTGTCGAAGTAATCAGGTTTATGATCTTGGGTTTGTCACATGATTCACATTATGCCTTGCAAACATGTTATCTTATCTATGACATGGTGTAATTTGCTCCATGTTACACATAATCCGGTGAGCTTCGAATATGAGATTGCCTTAACTGTTTGTCGCTGATAGGGAATATGTTTTTAACTTTCTCCTATTCTTCTAGGATCAGCTTTAATCTCAAGATGGTAAAATTGGTTTTGTTTAACATGTCGATATGTCCACATTTTGTGAACTTTGTTGTTGAGTTTCTGTGATGTCTGAATAAAATCTCCATTTCTTCATTGTCCGTATTTGCTGTCCACATAATTTAGAATTCCAGGATTCACTTTTGGTGGATAAAGTGGGGACTGCAACAAATAGATCTCTTACTTCATATTGATTTACACAGTTATTCTTTTGTTTGTGCAATTTGACCAACGACTAAAGCAATAAATAATTAGCTTATGTATGTTGGAAAATTTTATTATCTTAGACTTGTCTCATTGTGTCGCAGTTCACTGTTTCAACTAAGAAGGAGATCAGTTTGCAGCAGCCAGGCATTGCGAGTGTCTCCATACGAATGGATAATAAAATTGCTGCTACTGCAGGTTGGGATCACAGGTGATCTATTACACACCTTTACCCCCTTCCCAGCTGCTCTGCTCTCAAAATCAAATATTTAATGGAGATCTTAATATTAAGATAAAATTTATTATTCACTTTTCAAAATATTGTGATATTAATGCCCAATTTTTGTAAAATGTGGACAGTGGAAAGTCGTGAAAATATCTTGGACATATTTGAAGTCTTTCATTGTTGCTCTTGAGATTCATTATTCTAGGATCCACTAACGTGAGAATTTGAAAAATAGTTAAATACCTAAACAGCAACTTCTTGAGAATTTTGGAAGATCTTAGAATACCTAAATGGCAAGTTCTTGAAAAGTCCTCTCTGAGGGTATTCTAACAGTGATTTTGATATTTGTGAGGCAGTTTCAAATGCTGTCTGCTCCATGTAGCAATGAGCGGATCAGGGCTGGGCTGGGCACAGTTGAGAAGTGAAAAGGAGAGAGTAAGTGTTTGAGAAATATGTATTTTAGGATGGTGTTTGCAATCTAAGAAATGAATAAGATCGAAGAATAGATTATATAGGAATTCTATCGATGAAAAAAACAAAAAGTTGTTACTCAAGATTGTTTTCTCATGTATTTTATGAAAGCTACTTACATACCACTCAAAAGGTTGTGGTAATGCATGGAAGCAAATCAGGAAAAATATGAAAAGAAATGAAGGAACTAAAATACATGGTTACAGGTGATATGAGAGATTGTGAGGTCTTGTGATCCTAAATGAGAAGGGATGGAGGTGCATGGCCTGTAGATCTTGCCATATGCCTGGGAGAAAGCTTGATATTTTGACAAATAATGGCAGTAGGATAACATATCCGGACATTTTTGGACTAATTAGCAATGATGATATCTTTCATTCCATTTCAAAGAAATGGAAATTGAGGTGTATATATAGCCCAAGGAATAGTTTAGACTGCCTTTGTGCTGTAGTAGGATTATTTTCGTACCCCAGCCAGACCCCCAACCCCCAATTTTCCCTCAACTGCTGACAGTCGAATCCTCAACCAAGGAGGCATTCAACCCATCATGCCGATTGCCGACTACTATGAGTAAGAAGAAGGCAGGGGGAGACAACTATTTTGTTCAATAAAGATATACTTTGGTCTTCTGTTTGTTGCTTGCAAAATTACGCATTTATCTTGTATGTTGCCTTTCTTAGACTAAATTGACCATGGTCACATCTTTCACTCTACTTTTCAAAAAAATTGGAAAAAAAATTGCATGCTCTCTCCCTCTCCCTCTTTCCAATAAAATGTGTAAGCTGCATTGGCATGCTCTGTCCCTCTTGCTCTCTAATTTTTATAGTCAATTTTGTAAATAAAATTTAACGCTCACTTTGGCTCACATTGACAGGATTCGGATATACAATTACCGAAATGCGAATCCACTAGCTATATTGAAGTATCATTATGCTACGGTATGTATGTCAAAGTGCATCTCCCCCCCTCCCTGGTCAGTTTCATTTGCTGTAGCTTGTGGATTTCCAATTTTTTGCCATCTGTGAAATGTTATTTGATAATATCTTTGGTTTTCATCAAAGCAGTTAGAGTCCATCAGCCAGTATCCTTGATGGTGACAGATTTCTCATGGTCATCCTTAGAAACATTTAGTACAGTTGATTTATGAATTTAAGCCCATCAGTTTTAAGTTTCTATTACTTTAGTTTCTTCTTTATCCCCTATTCAAGAAGTGGCCATGAACACATTATGAAAACCACGTCTCTCCTATCGAGGACAATCAATGAAAATAATCTCTTCTTGTATTACCTGCTTAGAGTTTATTTTTCTAATTTCTCAAAATGTGCAAGAAATGTACTTTATTCTCAATTTTTCTTGTTACAGTGCAATGCAGTGTCATTCTCAGATGACTGTAGGTTGCTTGCTTCATCGTCAGAAGATGCTACTATTGCTCTTTGGAGTCTATATCCTCCTCAAAAGTAGATGTACGAGAGTGATATCCAAAACCGGTAGTAAAAGATGTGGTGGTCTCATGCTGGACTGGGTTTCTGCTTGAACGTGGAATCATGACGTTAACTACTTGGTGAGTGGCTCCATCGAGGAGGCTGAAGGCAATCCATGATTGAATGAACATGACATTAATTACCAACTGGCTTCGTCAAGGAAACTGAAGGCAATTTGTGATGGAATGGTCAAATACAATCACATCAGTCATGCTTGCAGCAGTGCTTACGAATGGAGTTTGAAATCGAGGGGCTGATGGATGCGGGCTATTTTAGTCATTAAAGTCATGTAATTTGCTGGCTGTCCATAGATTAGCATACTGATTTGATGTTGACATTGTTTAATATGAACAGTAAATGCTGTGAAAGTTTGAAGCATGCTTTAGCTGCATAAGGTGCTTCAATCAAGCTTAAAAGTCTCAAATCTAACTCTAATTTTGCTTTTTAACATGTTTTTGGATGGTCGGCGGTCGTTTATTGCATGTATATGCTGATGTATGAAAAAACAAGGCTACAGTTTCAGTCTGTTACAGACATTTGGTTGTTTCTTTGTTGTTTGTTGTTTCGATTCATATCAGTTGATTTTGATTACACTGGTTCCTATTTCACCATGATATGTGACAAAGACCATGGTTGAAAGTGACGAAGACGTGAATTTTGATATCATTCTGTCCTGCTGTTATACAAAGAGTTGATTTCCTAGAAAAAATTGCCATATCTAAAGCTTGGAAGGTAAGAATTATCAGACGGTGACTGTCAGACGGACCAGATATATCATATGCTTCAAGAAGTGATTGTTTGGAAAAGATTTTTGTCGAAAACGTTTCATAAAAAAAGTTGCCAGATTGAGATGGGGATGAAAAATTTCTCTGTGGATATGCGTTTTCACTAATAATTGAAGGAATGGAAAATTATTCGATTCCTGAATTTGTTTTAAATGTTTGATGAAAGTAGATGAATATATGAGAAATGAAAAAGATAGCCGTGGAGTTTGGTGGATTGGGCTTGGGGAAGGGCATTTTAAGCTAAAGGTTGACAATGTGGATAACTAAGCAGCTTTCTTTTGGTTTGTATCACTTGATACATAAAAATTTAAATCAGCCGACTATTTCTATGGTCATGATTTCTTTTTTTGTGTCACGAAAGAAAGATAGTCACAAAAGATGTTTTCCATTGAGAAAAACTAGCCAAGAAATTTTCTATTTTGTGACGGTTTTCAGTAACGCAATAAAAAAATGGTCAGCGAAGTACTCTATATATATATATATAAAATTGAGAGAGAGAGAGAGAGAGAGAAATAAAAACTTAACCATGACTGTCCATTTTTGGTGTCAAATGGACAGCTAATCAATCAATCTTAAAGAAGGGATGTCTCTAGTGCTGTCCTTTTTTTTTTTTCTGATCTTTTTCCCTCTCTTTCTGTCTCTCTCTCTGATTCCCTCCCTCCTCTCCCTAACTCTCCTTCCTCACCTTCTTCCCCCAGCTCCTCCAATTTCCTCCAACACAGCGGCTGCCAAAACAATTCCTCATTGGTGATAGGCTGGCCGGACCTCTGCCATCTTGACGGAAGACCAATGGTGGGTGCCGGTGAGGCGCCAGGTGGTGGTGGCAAAGATGGGTGGAGTATCACCCATTTGTCCCTCCCTCTCACCATTTCTACCATCAACTGGGTAGCCGCCGGTGGTATCCGCCGATGCTGGCAGCCCGTTGGGCCTCCGCATCCCCGCGGAGGCGAGCTGGCGTTGGTGGATACCGCCAGCAGCAGCTGCTGGTGATGGAATTTGGTGAGAAAGAGGAAGAGGGAGGAAGAAAATTAAAGAAAGAAAAATGGACACCTTGAGAGCTTAGCTGTCCATTTGACACAAAAAGGGATGGGGTCATGGTTTAGTTTCTCTCTCTCTCTCTCTCTCTCTCTCTCTCTCTCTCTCTCTATATATATATATATATATATATATATATATATATATATATATATATATATATATATATATATATATATATATATATACCGTTTGATTCATTGATGATGGTTTAGAGAAAAATAATGAAAAAAAATGTGAATAATATTGATGATGAAAATATTCATTTTTTTGTCCATTTTAATGGATTAGCCTTCGTAAGAGTTGAACGACAAAGAGAAAAAATGTGAACTAATATTGTATAATTAAGATGCCAATTACCTTTTTCTTCTTTTCTTTTTTTTCTCTCTCAATCGGCTATCAGTCGGATGATCTTCATGAGTAGGTTGGTTGAATTTGGAAGCCAGATTCACCATTCAAAAGGTGATTGGTATCTTAATCATATAATATTAGAGAACATTTTTTCTCTTTGTTTTACTCTCCACTGTCTATTATAGTGGATTAGGCGGTCCACACACACATACAATATATATATATATATATATATATATATATATAGTGTATGTGTGTCTATATCAAGCACATGCATTTATATTTCACTATAAGGGAAGACCATCACCAACATTTCCACTGTTGCTGTATTTTAGAATGGATATAGATGATGCACTTTCCTTCTACACCAAAAAGTGTAAATTATTTTCCAGAGTGCGAGTGACACTCAAACATCGACACAACAACATCAACTGAATATAAGATTGCAAAACATTCACGACTTTGCAATGACTGGACTTTATCACCATGCTTAATTACCAATAAAAGTAGCCTAATACAGGTGTCAACGACAAATTCTTGCAGCATTTCAAACAGACAAGAAGCTGAATTCTGAACAATTAGAGGCAAAATACATGTCATAAGCACCAAAAATACGTATCTTCAAATTTTAGGGTGAATACTTTTCTTCCTTAGATCCCCAGAAATCTGAACCATCCAAGAAATTGTTTAGGCAGTACTGGGGGCCGAGATAAGTGGGGTCTTGGTGAGGCGTTTGTCTCACCGAGCTCAATTTGAAACCCTAAATTCACATGTTGAACTTAGGTAGATCTGGGTCTAGTTATATGAAGCAGCCCCATGAGACCAACCTCTAATGCCAACTAAAAATTTATCAATTATACATTTAATAACACATGACAACTAAAAATTTGTTAATTATACATTTACTACCACATGAAAACTAAAAATTTGTTAATTATACATTTAGTACCACATGAAAAAAAAAGAAGAAATTCCTGCCTCTGTCCCTATAGACAGTAAGCCGGCAAAACCCAAAAGACCCACCCATAGATCACCCACTCTCTGAAACTTCCCAATGTTTTATGTAAAAGTAAATAATTTACATAACAGTGCTCCTTTTCAATTACTATTGCTTGAAAGCTGTGAGCTTCACCACCTTGCCAAAGCAGTTGTTTCGTCTTTGACGTATGCACGGAAACAAGGAGGACAAACCGGAGGCTGACACAGAAAGGGAGAGCCCATGAGAAAAAAAAATGTGTATAACATATTTATAAAGTTGCATGAACAAAAATGATTTCATTTGTGGATTTTTTTTTGTAAGTGGATGTAAATGCTTCAAAGAGCTCTCTGTTTCTTGGAGAAAAAAAAAATTATGGCCGGTAATGTGCCAATTGTGAAAGTTGAACAATGTTCACGATTCTAGACCAAAATAACACGACCTAAAAGATCAAGGTTCATGAGCTAGACGTATTTATAAAATCAGGCCTTACATACACAATCCAGCTATAGTTTTGACAACATGTTATAGGGATCCGTAGTGCATAATGCCATTATATGTGGGTATGTGTTTAAATTGTCTTAGTTATCTAAAATTATTGTTCACCCTAGACCATTAAATATTAAGAGATGTGCAAGTGACGAGGGTGTCTAAAAAAAATAACGTTTTAGGTGCTTTTATGAAAAAAAGTACTTGTGAAAATAAAGAAGGTTTCTCTTCGATCTGTTGAAAACATTACAATTACATGTGTGTCTCTATAGTAGTTGAGGGTTGATTCACATAGATCAAGCTTTGAAAGTGCTTTGGCAATAAGAACACTAATTACAACGTTTCAACTTCCATGAATTTATATTAAATATCAGAATAAGTTCATGAAACATTGTATTAATGTTCAATGAATATCTGTCCTAGTTTTTAAAACGATTCATGAAACACTATGTTAGTATTCCTGTTGCCAAGCCCTTCTTTTGTGGTAATTAAGTTGGATACTTTCTAAGGTTGAGGGGAACCTCAAATGTTTCACATTACCCTTGAATAGGTTCTGGTTGAGCTTCTCTTTCAAGACAATAAAAGGTTTGAATCGAGACACGCAAATAATGTTATCCTACATCTGCACTGGCTGATCAGAAGGACCATAGAACAATTCCAAATGAGAATGATGACTCAAGGTAAAATAAATTGGACATAAACCTACAAACACATACACACAAACGCCTAATTGATATATGGTTTGGTGTCAAAAGTTCATATTTATTAATTCTAAGAATCATAATTAGCTTGCAAGGATGGTCATCTAGACCATTGATGAATGACCTTAACATTGTTTAAGGCCGGCTAGGGTCCTATTTAAGGTAGGCCCATAGTTTGATTGTCATGGGTGCTATGTAACGACCCGAGCTATACCAGGCTTAGGCTCATAGTATGATTGATTACAACCTACCTCTTAGTAGTTTTGGTTTCAACATGAAAAAAAACTAGGAACCAGGACAAACAATTACTTTAACAACTCCCTTTATAAGTCTCCCAAGAATTCCTCGCAATCTTAAATGAGAATGTTGAACTCTGGTATTACTATAACAACCCACCCACACTAGGCTTGGGTCTCTGTTTTGATGGATCACAACCCGCCTTCTAATAGTCACGATTCTAACCTGAAAAAAAAAAGACTAAGAACAAGAACAACTAATTATTTTAACAACTCATCTTATAAATCTTACAAGATTCTTAACAATCTCAAATACGAGACTAAACTTTTGAGGTGTTACATGTTATGTTTGCATCTTAAATGATGGGTTGTGGTATCCAACTTAAATAATACACCGCTGTCATCGCGATGCTAAAGCAAGCCATGACCCTAGAGGTAAGGGAAATGATGAGGACTTATACCTCTTTTATTTTCTAGACCGTGTAAACCTCTGCTCACGGAAAGGGCATTGGCATTGTTAATCATACTTAAAAATTAGTTGAAAGAATGGTTATGAAGCTGATGCACATGCATGCATATCCACACACATTTCTTACAGATAATTTACAGATAATTGCTTCAGATTCAAGTACCACAATATAGAAAAGCCAGTGATAAGCTGTAAATTGATATAGAGGTTCACCCATCAATGCAGCCTGCATTTTGCTTGAATAATTGAGAGAGGGGGAGAGAGAGAGAGAGAGAGCTCTCGCTGGCTGCTGCATACATACTTCTCAACAATATATGCCTACTCCTTATCTACACAAGCAACCCCAATTGCTACTATCAGTAATTAACTCACTAAAAGCACAGAAATTAAGAGGAGACGATGCTCCATATCCTTCCTTTAAGAAGGATACAAATCCCACGTATCAGATCTGCAGAACATCAACATCACAGCCAGGGCTTATATCCAGCAACCCATGATGATCAAGCTCATGGCCATGTCCCTCCACTCCCTCCAAGAGAACCAAGCCCAACTCCCTCTGCTGATCATGGATCAACCCAAACTCACACCCTTGGTCGCCCTCCCCTTCATATTCTTCATGGCTCAACTGTGAGGCAACAAACCTGTCCAACGCCCTCCAATCCGTCAAGTTCTCCCTTTGTTTCCCCGCCATTGCCTCGCTTCCTCCACCGCAGTCATACTGTGGGAACAAGCCGCCCCCACCTTCTGCCATGCAAAGCGAGATGGGTGCGTTCCAAAACTGAAATTTAGGGCTCTCTAGCTGAGGCAGCTGCTGCAGAAGCCTCTCTGCAACGCTGTAGTTGTTCACTCCTTCAAGTTCATGCTCTTGCTTGCATACTACAGCAGGCCGTTGGCTTGAGAGGAAGTTCAAGGAGTCGAAGGCACCATTGTTGTCTTCATAATAGTACCCCGACTCCCATGCCTCACTGCTTCTTGTCTGACAGTTGGTCCTTTTCTTGAATGCTCTACAAACGACCCATCCTTCTTCCTAGATGTATGTATCCAGAACGAAAATCCGTCAAAGGCTAGAGAGAGCGAGAGCGAGAGAGAGAGAGAGAGAGAGAGAATGGTGTATTAGAAAAGGGGGAGCATGCCTGAGGGGGTCCATTCTCATCGGTTTCCAGCCTGTACTCGTGCATGATCCAGTCGGTTTTCTGGCCGTTGGGTGCCCGGCCTTTGTAGAAGACCAGAGTCTTACGCATACCGATGAGGCGGAGCTTGTCGTAGACGGCCTTGTCCCTTCCGGTGGCCTTCCAGAAGCCGGCCATAGTTGCCCTGTTGGTCCTCGTCCCCGTCGGGTACTTCTTGTCCTTGTGGCTAAAAAAGTACCATTCTGTTTGTTCTTCCTGTCCGATTCTGCATCTTTCTGTTTTCACCAACCCCCATAAAAAAAGTTAAGACTAGTATATATGACAAGCATCGGATAGCATTAGGCCATGTGCACAGACATACGTACGCACGCAAACGCATGCACCAAACATACTGATGGGGAATCTACGCGTGATTTAATGCATGCACGCACATTGGTGACTACTCTCTCACTCTCTCTCTCTTCTAGTTTCCTGATATGAATAACTTGCACACTCACATTTATGATTCCTAGGTAGAATCAAGCAGCCTCCTGGTCTGGTTTTTCTCATCAAAGAAAAAGTGTAGGCATCTCAATTAAAAAAGAAGGGAAAAGGGCACAGAATATGCAGATTAATTAATAGAAACCACCATTGTTAATTGTATCCGCGAAACCTTAAGTTCTCTCCCATTTTTGAATTTATACTGGCATATCGTTTCAACCAAATCAGACAATGCCCACGCTCAGATAGTTAATCCAGTTTTGTGATTCATCACAGAAGAAAGAACAATAGAGGGCTGTGTTTGAATGATATTTTTGTTGAAAATATATAGATAAGATGTCATTTGTCAAGGTCGACTGCGTAGGTTGTGAATGGGTGAGAATCTAAGGGTAGATACGTGGGGATTACTCACACATGACAACGCGTAGAAGACCCTCAAAGTTTGAACCATATGTGGATGCATATACACAGATGATCCACAATTATAACTCCACATCCATGGCTACGGTGTGGCCGATCTTCTCTCTGTTCTCTCTCTCTCTCAAAGGAACACATACACACATACAAAGAAAGTTCTGTGGTTAATCGTTACTACCTTGAATATCCCATGGCTCTATCCTGTAAAGATCGATGTCCTTGATCACATCAAGGTCTATCTTCTGCGAGGCAACCTTCTTCCTGAGGTAATAGCCAACCAACTCCTCATCCGTTGGGTGGAATCTGAAACCAGGAGGTACACAAGACTCCGGGGCATCCATCCTCCTGCAATAGAATATTCACCACCTTGTTCGTTACAGAAAAGCATTCGAATTCTCTAACGAGAAAATAAACTTCAAGAAGCTTTAGGAAAGCAAGCAGGAAGAAAAGCAACAAAATGTCCTATAAATGGGTAAGAAACATCGTAATATTGTCACCCATCTCTTGCATCAAAACTAGAAACCCAAGCATACGAAACCCGTCCATGAATGAACATAAATTGTTATTTTGATCTGATAAGAGAAAAACCCTGAAGCTCGTTCGGCAAGGTTGCTAACTAGGAGGAGGAAGAAGCATGTTGGTAACGTCATGGTCCACAAAATGACACCCTCGAAGATGTGAAATGCTAGAGATTTCACCAAAAAAGAGTATGCTTCTTAGCATACTGCTACTGTAGGGAGGCGGCGAGTGAAGTTGGCTTTGTCAACGGAAGCAGGCGCACAATACTCGAGTAATGTAGAAAGAATCAGGAGAAAAGGAGAAGTAGGCAGCATCCATTGGCCTCCATGAGAGTGCACAGAGAGCACGCGCCGCATCCAAGAGTAAGCAAAGAGAAGGTGAAAACAATTAAAAAGGAAGCTCAGCTCCCAATGTATCTTCAATGCATTTATTTAGTTATTCTTTTCCTTCCACAGTGTGGAAGCATGCTGCAGGCCTGCACTATGAGTTTGCCTGCGTTATCGTTATGACTATCTCTTGTCAGCAAAAAACAAGGGGGAAGGAAGCATTTACTGACTCTCATGTCGCCTTGTCTGGGATTCAGTGACAAAATTATGTCGGAAAAATGCCTTTTCTTCCCACCCTTTTCTCTACTCGACATGGCACCTTTTGATAACAGTTATAGACGAAGTTTTGTTCGATAGCAGCAGCCTGGTTATGTGTATTTTCGTGATTGCAGGAATATCTTGTTGAAAAAATGCACCTCCTGGACGTGGAATATCATAAATCGAGACAACCTCATCAACTTGTAAGGAGAAATTGGTGAGAATATGCCGTTTTAGTGGAGAGGAAGACAAGATCTCGAGATTGGTGAATTCACATGAGAAATGGATTTGGCATGAGAGAGAGAGAGAGAGAGAGAGAGAGAGAGAGAGAGAGAGAGAGAGAGGAGAAGATGAATAAGATCTCGAGATTGATGAATCTACATGGGAAATTGGAATAAATGCAATATGTCTGTACGTCGTCACGGATAAACAGGTAGTGGGCATTTGGAATTTCTGTGAACTGCTTCGAATTGTGATCTTCAGGTTGCATCGCTTAGAGTCTTGAGTCGAAACGAAACCCCCAACATTTTTCATGCACATAAAACGGAGGACAACCCCCCGTCCCCCGTCAAAACATTAAAATTTGCAATGAAAGCCCGAAGAAACCGTCGAGTCAGGAGTAGATCTGAACAACAAGAGTCATGCAACTGTTGCAGAAAAAACAAGATCTTTCTTTCTTAAAAATATAGACTCCCAATGAATTGGTACCATTTCTACATACTGTAATCGGTAATAGCATGATAATGGAAAAGAGAATATTGATTCTCTTACCTATTTTACCAGCTAGAGAACAGAGGTGCTGTCTCTGACGAAGAAGAAGAAGTTGAACGGGAAAGTTAATGGCGTTAACCGGAAACAAGACACAAGAATATAAAGGGAGAGCGAGGGGAGTCCTCCCCCCTGTTTCTTAGAGAGAGAGAGAGACAGAGAAAGAGAGAGATCAGATGGCCTGTGAAAGAAGAGAGAGATAGAGAGAGAAGAAAAGGTGGTGAGTGGGGGTGGTATAGTTCTCGATTGCGCGTGGCTGTTGGGCATGTAAAGGCTTCTTGTGCCCCCCGGAATGACGTCACCCTTCCTGTTCCCTCTACAGCCTTTAAGGTTAAAGAATATGACACAACGGATCATCTCTCTACTGGAGCTGACACGTGGTCTTGGACGGTACGGTGGGGCCCACTTCCACCGAGGATTTCCAGTAACCGGCTGAAGCTCAGGGCGAAGTGGCTCGGCTACATGTGCCGGTGCTGTCTCTCCTCTCCTACGAATCGAGTCAACTCGAGCTAGACTTGAACTTACTTGGCGGGAGAGGCCATCCGCGGGTCTCGAGAGGCGCCGGAACCTGCTTTCGGAAGGGGGTCCTGGCTGGGCGGTTCGGGCATCGATACCGCGGTACGCAGGAAGCTCCAGGCGGCTTCGTAGACCCCAATGTTCCACTCGATCTGATCTCCGCTCGTAAGTTAAATGAGTCAAGTTCAAGCTTAACTGATAACTCGAGTTTGTAAATGAGTCAGCTAGAGTTGGATGTACTCGACTCGATTAAACTCCATTAGAATCGTTTAACACTAATACTTATTTTTGTAAACTCAAAATGGCTTAATAAAAACATGAAAAATTTAAACTAAAACATATATTAAGAGACATGAGCTTAAACGAGTTGAGCTCGAGCTTGAACTAGATTAAATGAGTGGAGCTTGAGCTCACCTCATAAAGCTCTAGTCGAGCTACAGTCGAGTTATATGTGAGTCGAGTCGAGTTTGAGCTAGTTGACCTCGAGCTCCGCTCGTTGTAGATCCCTATCTTCCCCCTCTTCAACAACATATCCTGATCCACACAATAATTTTACATCATTAATTTTTTTTTCTCTCTTTTATCTCTATCTCTTTTATATATATATATATATATATATATATATATATATATATATATATATATATATATATATATATATATATATATATATATATATATATGCACATGTCTATCTCTCTTTCGCACTTACATAAACACACAGAGAGGATTGGGACATGCAGTAGTAAAAACTTAAAGCTATATGTTTATAAAAGTACCATAAATTATTACTAAAAGCACTATGAACTATTGGTGCTCTATAAAACATCGTTAATGGTTTTGCAAAGAGTTTTTATTTTTAGCTATCCCACGACATCTAGTAATCGTAACCTTCCACATATATATAAAGGGAACGCTGGAATGCTACGATCAAATGTTCATTTATTGCATGCACCCAAGTGTGGGTGAATGCTTTGAGGTTACTGCTTAATGGTTCATTGAGCAGTTGCTGAGGGACGAAATCCCCATCATGTAGGGGCTCTCACTCTACCTATATATATATATATATATATATATATATATATATATATATATATATATATATGAAAGAAAAAAAGTCACAAAGGTCAGCCGTTTGTTTTGTTTTGTTTTGTCTTTGGCACATGACATCCTCTTTCGTGCAATTTGTTCGTTCTCTATAATTGCTTTGAAGTAAAGGTGAGAATAATTGTATTTCACAAGGCAAAAGAAAAAGGTATTTAGCTATATATATATATATATATATATATATACACACACACGATTTGGAAGAACAAAAGAAGCAAAACATGCATTTTTCCATTGGGCATAAAAAACGCATTTTAAGAAAGCTGAAAATGAACTAATTAATCAATTAGCGAGTGCCCTAACTAATAAATAGAACATAAAACACAGCTCTCTCTCTCGTGCAACTATGAAAAGCTAAGTACTGATCATTCAGTAACAACAATCGACTCTATAGAATCGTTATTCAAAAGGCCCCAAAACAAAGTAACAACCATGGCCTTAAACGCGCGCAAAATTCCTTGATTGGTTCTGCTTTATGCTACATAGATATATAGATATGTTTCCTACAGTTATGAGTGATTAAGTAATGTGCACCCAATTTGATGCGCACATAAAGTTTTTTTATCTCAAAACTATTCAATCAAGTGATACAAGAGTCAAAATAATTAATAATTTGATGGATGTAATTTGATCTCCATGGGGGTTGGCACAATAGACAGGAGGGGGCTGGTAGGCAGTCCATTTTTGTTTCGAGTTTCCATATTATCAACTCTTTGTTCTACAAAAAGAGGCAACGATATGTAAGTTGAAGCATAGTAGAAACATACTTTCAAGACATCAAAAAACATGTTTGGTAGGACACTAAGATAAAATAGTCCCTCTATTCACCCAGCTTGATAGATGTAATTTATGTAGTACATTTAACAAATAAGAACTTCCAAAACCCATTTTTTTTCATGCACAAGAAGAAAAAATCAAAATCATAGAAAACCAATGGCCAGTGCAAAATCAAGTGACCTTGACTGGACAAAATCAATTACGGTACTCTATTCTCAAGAACCTTATGTATATTCAAAGCATAATTTGTGACAAAAAAACCTGCAGTGGATATATATATTTATATCATGGGACTGAGTGAACTCACTCATAAGGAACAGAAGAACTTGGGACACACCATTTACTTTGTCTCAGTCGCTTTATATTTGTGTGTATGCGTGGGGTCTGTGGCTATTTAGGATATCATTGAGTCTGGGATAGAGGTGAGGACAACCACTGGCATGAAGATTAAAGTTTTGATGACTCTAAGAAGGGTTGGCTTAGTGCAGTGGTCGTGGCTGGCAGATGGATAGCCAAAGTTTGAGCTTTAGGAGACTCGATTTCCAGTGGAAGAGCTATGTTGTAGCTTGTGTGGGCAATTGTCCACCCCAGCCCACAAATTTTACTTTATTACATATAGAAATTTCATTGTTTTCAGTTCTTTTTTTTTTTTTACATTTGAGTGCTTCTTAAAGTCTGAAATATAAACTTAGAGTGCTCCTTAGCCAAAAATTTCTAGCTCCGAAGACTTAGTTTCTACACATGGCAAAGCATGTTCACATCTTGATGCTAGGAAGTGGAAATGTTCATAAACTTACTTCTATGATGTGCTGGTATAGGTCTGCCCAACCTCAGGTTGCCTATTGAAAGAGTTTGGCCAAACAGCTCACCGCAAGAGCTATATGCTAACATACAAGTCCAAAGAATTCCAAACCATAAGAAATTCAGATTGCCTCTACAAATGAAGTGAATTTATAGGGCACAATCATTATAATTTTTTAATGTTGAGCACACACTTACTAATCAACAGTGATGAGCTCAAATTTACACTTCTAGAAACTGATTTAGATCCAACCTTCAAATTATTAATAAGAAACAAAATCTTGCAAAGTAATTTGATCATCATGGTTTCTTAGTGCTGAACTTGCTTTTATTGATGGTTTTGATAATAGTTTTCCCAGCTTGATTTGTGTAAGTTTTTATTAATACATTCATTAACGTCGAACAAACTATTTTACGTCTAGCTGGGTACGATGTATGAGTGCATTGGGTCATTAAACATTTCTTTTTCAACCTGCTATAGCCACGGAGATTAAGTAGTTCTCTAGACCAAAGATATAAAGTCTAGTTGGTTCCCGGATTCTCGCCTTTCGATGTTGACAAGATCTCAAATTTGATCACAAAAGGCTCAAATTTTAGACCATTAGGGCATTTAGTGGGAGCAAGATGGTTGAGGCTTAGTTGGTCCTCATGATTCAACAGCTTACCCCATTGAGTATGAACCAACTTGTTGAATGAGACCTTAATATTAGAAAAAGGGATTTGAAGAGATCAGGGGCCTACCCATGTTGCTTTTCTTACTCAAAGAAGTTTGGCTGTGTCAAGACTAAGTCAAGTCAAAATCCAATCTTATAGTTGAGACCAAGCTCTATATATGATCTCAAGTCCTACCCTACTAATTATAATCCTTTGCTACGAAATTTTAAGTAATTTAATCTTGTGCACTAAATTTACTAGAATTTTAGCCAATTCATTGATTCAATTGAATTCGTTGTGAATTAGACAAACATATTAAAATAATTTTCAATATATAAAAATATTTAAAGTAAGAAAATGTTTAGAATTGGGCATCGAACTTAGGTGGATTTTGAAAATGCTGGTCTTAATTGAGGCACCTTAAAGACTGTGTTAATTTGATAGCCTCAAATTTAACTATGGTAGAGAGGAGTTTGTTAAGGACAAAAGGATAAGGCTCCGTCACCTTCGCTTCTCCTTTGACTCTAAGGGCTGGAGTTGTGTTAGATTGTGGAAGAGGTAGATGCTCATAGGAATTGAACCAGAAACTAGAGAAAATGGAGAAGGAAGGAGGTACGAACGATCTGAAATGCGAGGTTTATTTGGTCCGATCATATAAAAAATGCATGAAATGTATCTTAATAACTTCGTCAAAGCTCTTTCAAACTTGGACTTTAAGCTGTGTTTGATCACATAATATATGTTATTGTTCTATGTATCTGTTCTAAAAATTGAGATGATCATGACAAAGTCTCGACCTTAAATCGAGCTCAAAATGAATATGGGAAACTAAAAATGAATCTGGTCACGCCAAAGGAAATACTGATGAGCTACTCAGACAAACTTGATAGCACGATGCATGAGACCATGCAGGGGCAGAGGCAGAGGTCATGGCCCTCCTCAGATTTTTTTAAAGAAATAAAAAAAATTACACGTAAATTTTAAAAATTTTAGTTTATCTTACATAAATTTTTTGAAAAAATACATTTTTGCAACTTTTAAAATTTTGAAACTGTAGTTCAGCCTTTGTAATAAGAAATTTCTAGCTTCAAATTTAGAGTCATGCTCCATTACTGATATGTATAATATGTTCATACTTCATATATATATTTGAATTGTTCATATGCAAACACCCTTTCAATCGCAAGAAGTCAGAAAAATCATTTCTTCATTAACAGGAAAAATTGTAGCAGGAAAAGAAGGTGGAACTTGAGTGGCATGAAGCACGGCTGAGCCGAGCCGAAGGGGGGTCGAACCATGTGTGAAAGGGAAGCTTTTTCTTTTCATTTGGGGACGTATTGGTCGGCCAATCATGAGGCGGGCGTATCATTGAGCTCATGCAGGCCCACTCTCTCTCCCCCGAAGCCGCGTCAAGAAAGAAAGCTAGCAATGAATCGGATGTAACCAACCTAAAGCGACGAGCACCGAGTCTCTCTCTCTCTCTCCCTCGTTCCTTCTCTCTCCTTTTTGATCATCCCTCGACATTAATGGTGGGTGGAAAAGTTAAACTGTCAACAAAAGCAAACAAACCTCTCTCTCTCTCTCTCTCCCTGTTTCTCTCTCTACTGTCAACAAAAGCAACAAACCAACCGCTCTCTCTCGCTCTCAAAAAGCTTGGCGTAAGCAAGAGAAGAGGAAGATCCATAAGGGTCCTCCAAGAATCTGACCCTTGACATTGACTGCTCTCCAATACCTTTCTTTTTCTCTTCCTCATTCGTTAGTTTTATGAGGTTTTTGCTGGAACCATATCTAGATGATCTTTGGACATAACCAAAAGCACATTTGAGGCTTAATATTTTTGAATGGCACGAAGGCCGAGTTGAAAATAAAAGTTTGGTTTTCCATGCAAAACCCAGTTCGAGCTGGCTAAAGCCAAGTTTTATATCTATGCAGTATGCACCAACGTCCTCTTCTGCTGAATTCTTTGGACGACAGAAGGAAAAACTGGTCACAAAAGAAACTAGGCGTTTTGCACTGCTTGTGGCAAACCAGATTCCCCAAAAGCGTAAACTTGGATGCTCTGATACCAAATTTTATAAGAATATACCAAGCCAGAGCCCCTTTCCCCTGGTGATCGTGGCCGAAAAACTAGCTCAAACACAAAACTTTTAGAGAAAATGGCTAGTTTTTGGAGAATGGGACGGCGGCCTTGGTCTCCTGATATGCGCCGCCCCCGGTGAGCCCATTTCTTCTTTGCTGTTGGGCGGCCAAGAAATCGACTGCCCATTGGATGAAAAAGAAGATATAAGGTGGAAAATAACTTGTAAGGCTGCTTTCAGCCATTTGGCCGATCTCCATTAGCCAATGCGGCGTAGCATAGGTTGTCTAGAAATGTTCCTATGATAACCACATAGATGTACATCGCTTCTCCATCCCCATGGTTAAAGATCTGTTTATATTTAGATTTAGATAGTTACAGAACATATTCAATGGCTGACCAGTATCTGCAGCTTTCCACTATTAATGTATGTATCTCCATTTCCAGAGAATTTAGAAAGGAAATTCTTGGTGGGTGTTCGGATTTAATTGGACGGACATATAAGGCATCCATCTAGTTTCATTCTGATAGTGGTTGCAGAGATGATATCTGTAAACTTGCAAGCTAAAAGGGGAAAGAACATACAATTTTATCCACATTTGGTGGACTGCTGCTGAGGGGGGAGGTCGCACCCCAACGCTTTGCTGTGTTCCTGCATACAGGAGGGACTGTTGGATATAAGCAGCCAAACCTTTTAGGCGATAATTCAACTTGACACGCATATGTGTGGAGGTGTTGTTGATCCTGATAAGTCAATAAGTAATAGAAACAATGTAACAAATAATGAAGAAAACCAAAACTATTGTAAACGGATCCTAAAATCAAGGAGTTATAAATATGAGGAGTTTTAGCTCCATGTATTTCAAGGTCTATGGATGAGCCTTCCGTGGTCTAGCAATTATTTCTTCCACGTTAAGGTCTTTCTTTTTCATCTACTTCTTTATTTTTCTCAAAAGGGAGAGTACCTAACTTTGACTCAAAGATGGTGAGCCTTCTAATTTTAAATTTCCTCTGCACATCTCTCTCTCTCTCTCTCTCTAGGACTACTGTAAACTCTAACTAAGAGGCCATTCACCGTGGATCTGATCCGGAAACTTGAATAACGGGCACCTTTTGACTGGTTTCTAAATGGATCCAAGACCCAAACCCCTGTTTATGCCGAAGGTTGATGAAGCATGAGATCTCTGATTGGAGACCTGGGCACATGAACCATGTTATCAAGCAATGACCCTCAAGGAAATAGAAAACCATTGAGATTCAGTTCATGTTTTGGGGTGTAGGAGAGGGGCTAGCTGAGGCCGGGGCCGGATGACCTCATTTCTCATATCCAATCCATTTTCAGATAATTCTGAACTTTTTAGAAGCGATCACCACCATACAATATCACATGGTTTCTCACATGATAGGGCTTGAATGCATATGAACTTAGAACCTGTATTCGACCACATGCAATCAGACTTCAGAAATACGAGAAACTAAGTACTCTTGATTGGCGGTTCACGAGAGGCGAGGCTAAACCCTCTAGAGTCCAGAACTGCTTCGGGACCTAGATAGTCCATTGTTAGTTTTGAGGTACATATATGAGTTATATGGCAATCCAACCCACCACCTTCAGCTTATACTAATTGAATATTAGGAAAAGAAAAGTTTTATCATTAGTTAAAAAAAAAATTGCATGTCCTTGCATTCTACTTTCCAAAAGTAGTAAAGAGAAAGGGGGAGCCAAAATTCATCTCCAACCTGTGCCTGCGTTAGAGCATGCCAAATTTTCGACTTCAATGAATAACCAAGATATTTGAATCATGTTGTGAAGATTAAGCTATTGAACCACCTATCTTGCATGTCCAAACTGCAGGCTTAATTACTGTTATTCATATGAAGCACACAGATGTTATAAGTTACAACCCCTCTTATTTAATGGTTACTGAGGGCCATGGCGACAGCAAATTCAGATTTGAAGTTCACTCACCCTTTCTGTATGCATGCACATAGATGTGTGGGTGTGTGTATGCATGTGTGCGTGCATGCGCGATCGACAAGCTTCTCTCTCTTTGGGGATAGGGGAATTATTGTCTTCTGTAGCTCTAGGCTTGGAATCATGTCCACAACAATGAGGAAGACATGAAAGGAAATGGAGGGACCAAATCTCTCAGCCATTATGGCCTCTAAATGAAAACATGAGGAGTGGTTGATGGGAAGAATGGTGAACGCATAAAAGCTAACACTAAATGTTGTGGAACGCAAGTACACTTATTTCTAAGGCAAGCATTCAACTAAACCCAACATCCCTTTCTTGGGGCTTCTTTATCCATGGACTATGTTTACACTAGAAGATTTCCTTTTATTAACATGGAAAGTTGGTGATATATTGATGTTCAAAGGAAAACTTTTCATAGAGTTCAATCAAAATGCGGCCCCACGCGTTGCCTAGATAGCAGGGCAAGCGCTATGATGCCTAGAGGCCTCAGATGTCATCAGTTAATTCTTCTTCTTCTTTTTTTTTTTTTTTTTGTATTGGACGCTTTCTTGAGATGTATATCGAGTCAGGAAGTGTAATTTTTACCATTTCCTGTGCTGGCTAACAGAACTATTCTTACCCAACAGAAACATTGCCGTTTAACTTCAAGCCACTTTCAAGTTGGATCCTTTAAAGGCCATTTAGCACTAATAACAAATTGTTACTGTCCAGTAAAATTAACCAAAAATTGGAACATACTAACATAGTGTTTCATGAATCTACCTCAAATTGTAGAGCAGAATCATTAGATTAGATAGTAACAATTTATTATGAGTGTCAAATGGCCCCTTAAGCCCACTTTGACTAGCCAAAGAACCTAAAGCCCGTGTGCATATGAGCACTAATTTCCTCTGAATTGGCATATTCTTCTAGAACAAAGTAACACGCTCTTCAAAAATGTTGCAGCACCCGATTCAACACTCCTCGGGTGTGGCCGGGGTAATGACAACAAACAAATTGTTTTTTTCAGTTCATTAAATCATTAATAAAAACATAGTTTATTAATTGTTAATTGCTAGTTGTATTACTGTTGGACAATCTTATTATTGTTAGTGTGCTCTCTCTCTCTCTTTCTCTCTCTCTCTCTCTCTCTCTCTCTCTCTCTCTCTCTCTCTCTCTCTCTATATATATATATATATATATATATATATATATATATATATATATGCACCTGCACATATATTTTAAAAAAAACTGATGCACTGGCATTTTCACCCACATCCCGTGCCTGTGGGACATAGTTTTAGAGCGTTTACCACTGTTATGCTAGGTAATTAATTTATCTTCTCGTCAGGTCTAACGATTGAAAAATTAAAGCCCAAATCCTGAGAAAGTATCATGAATAACTTTCACAAGTGTTTTTGAATAAGATGATTGGAGGGCGACGACCAAAGGGGATAAAGAAGAAGGTAGTGGTGGATGGAAAAGTTTGTCAACTTTTTACAAGCTATGCATATAAATGAAAGGTGCAAAAGCTAACTAAAGCTAGGGTTTGAATATTATTCTTCATGAACAGATGATTAATAGCAGTATGAAGCGTCTGGAAGGTTGGTTTTGGGGAGAGAAGAATTCGACAGTGGAGGCATCATGAATGGTAGAGAGCAAGAGCCCTATTGGTCCTCCTGTCATGGATGACATTTTATTGTTCTCTCTTCACATTCCATTTGTATCCCCCAGAACAGCTTGCCTGTGGTGTACCCAACTTCTCATTTCTTGGGATAATTCTTCTCATGTTCAGTGAGTTGAGACAGACAAATGATGCATCTGGCTTGTCATAGTGGCATGAATTGGGTCTGCTACAGCTAGTATTTTCAAGGGAAGGACCTAAGTCCTTAACTGCATGATGCCTTAAACATCATGCCAGAAATAAAATTCAAACTTTAGATGTCATGACTAAAGTAAAATGTCCAAATCAAGATTATATGTCACTTTTCATAATTGTGGAAGTACAATTGTGGGGAGGAGTGAAGGCATCTTTTGCAGTTTCCAGACGATCGAAAAGATCGTCAACCGTGCACATCCAAAAACAGCACTAGACTCTGCAATTCCATTTGATTCCGGAGCAAGTGTTTGATCATTTCTATCAGTTATAATGACATGCATGAAATGGAGTACTGTAGAACCTTGTTTGATTCTCATTTATAATGGCAGTTTTTTCCCTTGTTAATTTGCTCAACCAAAAAGCAATGCATTGTGAAATTTCTACCTAGTAATCAATTTCAGCAGCTTTTAAGCACTTTTCTGAAGGTTGGTGATGAACACTTAGTGTCCTTTCATTGTGCGTTATACGTGGGACATTTTTGCTTGGTATTCCACCTCAAATAAGTATTCACGTCAATATGATGTATCATGTCACATTTCTCAATCTGTGGATCATTTTTTTGCAGTTTACAGCAGAATTTATTTCCAATGCACATCACTCGCATGCTAATGCATTTCTCAAGTTCGGAAAATGCAGAGCTTGCGTGAGAAAGAATTCAGTTTTCTCAGGAATACTTTTCCCAAACAAGTTTAGAAAAACCTTGCAACCGTTGTTTAAAACAATATTACATTGTAAACAAGCAAAGATGAGCACATGGTAGTGCCAATAGTTATTGAAAGGAGTTAATCCTCCCTTGGGAGAGGCCAATGGTTCTGCTTTTACAACTAGAATGAGTTGGTTTCTGTAATAACATTATCTCTTTGCCGCACTTTCTATAAAACATCTAACTTTCTTGTCAATAAATGGAAGTCATCATGTTATAGTCTGGACCACTTTGGTGCCATTCAAATATCATCAGATGAAAGGCCAAAATGGGCCTGAGATGTGGTGTCCGGACCATAAGTTATAAAGCTAATCTGGATTATAGGTTATGAAAGACTTAACTGCCAAGGGACAGGTACTTGTCAAATCAATTTCCTTCATCATAGTAGAACCCTTAATATGGTCAATCGAACCTAACACACACACACACACACACACACACACACACACACACATATATATATATATATATATATATATATATATATATATATATATATATATATATATATATATATATATATATATATATATATATATATATATATATATACACATGTTAATAACGCGAAAGATATGTCAGCCGAATAAAACAGCAAAAGAACGCTGTTTTTTGAAAAACTGCCAAAACAATAAAATTTGTCTTTGGTGTTTTTTTTCAGTTTTTTCCTTTTAGGTGTTTTTTTCGTATTTTTAATGCCAAACTCGTTGTTTCCATTTTCTAATTTTTATTTGTTGTGCATCTACTCATTTTTTGATGTTTTCCTATTAGTTTTTTATTTATTTTAATTTTTAATAATTTTCAATATTTTTTAAAATTTTGCCATATTCTTTCGTTTTTTTTCAAGCTCACCATACTAATGACTCTACCAAGAAAAACCTTGCCACTTAAAACGTGAAAACCATATTTATGACTGTCCCCAAGTTAGATTTCCTGTCTCGTCTGGCTCATTGACAACTTTAATGCTGATGGTAAATAGGCATTAGCATCTTTTAGCTTCTTCTCCGGAGTCTGAACTTCATTGGAGCACAGCAGATGTTGGTGATCCCCAAGAAAAATCAAGAGCATGGCATCAAAGATGGTCGCGAACCATGAAAAGGAAATGTCAAAAGTAACGGCAGTGGAGCGACAATGGCTCTCTGTCTCTCTCTCTCCTGAAGAGAAAAAGTTGAATGAACCACTTGGTCAGTTTCTATTCTGCTCTTCTTATGAAATATGAAATGGAGTACAACTTTGTGTGGGGATCATCTCTTTTTCCCCTCATTGTTTCTTGAAACATGGAGTGAGAATATAAATCTATCTGTGTGAACCTCTCCATTGATTCTAGAACCTCAAAATGGAAACTGCATCGCCACAATGGCTTTAATGTGGGTTTCTTCTTCCGGAGCCGACCTCCGCGCGTTCACATCCATGGAAGGCCCCATGCAGCTGTCTGCATCCATCACAGTGGAGAAAATGTGGGACATGTTTCTAGTAAAGTAGCATATCCTGCTAAGTTCTAACCAGAAAAGCAATGAATGTTTATCATTGATTCCTCAGGCATGCAACCACATACATATATTTAAATTAAATTCCAAGAAACAAAACCTGCATAGACAGGACGCCGAAGGCCAGGCAAGAAGAATTTCTGTAACACATGTCTTACTTACAGCCGTACAAGTGCCTGCCATGGTCGGCCTTTTTTGACTAAGCATCGCACCCCCACCGAAATACCTCCATCAAGCTTGATACCTCATCTTTTCTTGTTGAAATCATTACGTGGTTGAACCAGATGGAAAAAAATAAGCTAGGGTTATCATAGCACCTTTGGTGGAGATAACAGGGACCCCCCACCTCATTTAATACCCTTGGCATACTTCCATTAATTCATTCCTTTGTGGTTTCATGAGTACTGCATGAGAAACAAGTCAATTCAAGTTACATACTTCCCCCTTTTTTACAGTGGTTAATGGCATTGGGCTCTTCTTACCTCTAGGCCAGTCTGAAAATGCCATGATGGGGAGGAGCTAAGCAGAGGTCTCTTTACCCAACTACATTGAAGAAGGTAAAGAGCTCAGTTCCCTAGGTGTATTGAACAGAAGCAGGAGCTGGCTCAGGATGTTCTTGATCATGAGCAGAATTTACTGTCAGCTCTGTGAGCATTTGCAGTAGCTAGTCAACCTCTGTCTTTAGTGCTAAAGACGAAGGGGGCACGGGCGAATGGATCATTTTTTGCTCTTCGCTCAGACTTTGATGAGCCTGACTACAGAGTACCTGAGTCCGGAGTTGACGATTGATCGAACATCAGTCATCCCCTGAAAATTTCGTGCCAAGTACTGACAAATTCTTGTGCTAAACATGTCAAAGGCACGCACTTAGAGAACAGATCTTAGAGGTGCTTTTCTGTTGAGATCTTCGACTTATGGAGGTATCACTTCTCGCAGAAATATGCTCATATGATAAGAGAGAGTTCCTCGTTATCCAAACTGTGATTGTGATACCCAGCAAATGCCATGAAGTGTTCACGCAAGTAACTTATTTTCTAAAGGCTGTTTCCTGAATCAACAGGTTTATTGTTAAAATCCAAGGACTTGTTTACTTAAGCTGGTTTTAGGCAACTTCCCTGCAGAACCTTACGCTAAAATACCATCCTAGTCATTCAGCCGATCTTTATTCTTGGCCACTCGAAAATTGAAAGTCTGAGGTCCAACCTCCCCAGCTAGGCTGGCGGAACTCTTCTTGTTGAAATCCATCCACATATGAATCCCTGGCTAAGTTGCTGGAACTCCCCTAAGAAGCGAAATATAATTAAAATGAGTAGTATCCAAAGTTCATGTATTGTTAAACCAACCCTGAACCCTCTTAGAAGAGCGCCGTGTTAGCTCAATCCCTCTGCAGGGACAACTTTCTTGGGCTTTTAGGAAGAGCTTTGCTGGACCATGGCTGTTCATCTGACCTCTTTATTTCTCTGCAGTTTCCTCATTTTGCATGCTCATTTTCAACAATATAAGGTTTATTTTGCACTTGGGTTGTTTCAAGACACTGAAATCCCATCGTGCAGTTAGTTTTTTGTGAAAAAAAAAAGTATATTTTTTTTATTTAATCTCCAAAGACATTCTTACCTGTTGTAAGTACTAAATCATCCTTTAAAGAGGGCAATATCATCTTTGTACCAATTTGTTAATTTCAAGTTGACCATTTTAAAACTATGTAGGCTGCACAAGGCCTAGTTAATGTGGCATGAATTCGATCAAGAAAAGAGATTTGAAGTCCTTCCAAAAAGTAGGAGAGAGTGATAGAATTGAAGCATGTTACTGTAATTGGCTGATTCTAATTGAACTTTTTATTTCCAACTAATATATATGCATAGATGTATTCTACTTCACCAAAAAGTAAACTTTTTTGTATTTTCTGCTGATTCACAAATGATTAATCTGAATCACCGAATTCGCCGATTTGTCGAATCAGCAGCCTCACTGATTCTATTCAATCTGCTTACTTTTACAACGTTGGATTTCAGGTTGGCTTCTTCAACATTGCCAATCCAATATGCACTTTTGACAGCCTTCTTGGACAATCATGGCATCCACATCCAAGAGAAGCTGGCAAGTTCTTCAGAGCAAACTATCGGCCACAGATTTAGTTAAGTAACCCCAAGTGACGTGAAAAGCTTCCAGTTTTCGAAATACCATCTACATAGAGATGTAGGTTTCAGAATGGACTATGAGAGCTGCTATGAATCTGTATAACTATTTTTAGAGCATTTGCAAGTGGGTGTTCAGGTAGTCCATTCGTGCATGAACATCTTTCTCGGTTTCGATCGTCTCTTTTGGAATAACATGATTTAGATTTTGAGTTTCATAATTTTAATGTTTATTTAAGGGGAACCGCCTTAAGCGTAAAAGTCTTACGATCAGGACCGGAGTCAAGACTTTTTCAGGGGCGAACCAAACAGTCCAACCTCGGATTCTGGTAGGGTCAAACTTAACCCGAATCTAAAAAATACATTGCACAACTTTTTTTTTTTTTGTTAGAATTAGTTGGGGTGGGGCCATGGCCTGGGTGACCCCTCCCTTCCCTTCGCCCTTGCTTAAGATCATACCCTTATACGTCCAAGGTTCTAACTTGCTAGGGAGCCTAGGTGGACCTATCATATATCATTCAACACCTATCATATATCATTCAACATGTATTGTATTTGCCATCATTTGCAATCCCAAAGAATAATACACCAAAACGTGAGAGCAGCCATGGTATTTGAACCTCATATCCCTTGAGTGTGAGCCGCTTTACTATCCAGTCTCATTATGTCCTTTGATGCAATTTTGAGTTACGTAATCAGTTCGGCCAACCCATTCATTCATATCAAGCATCTCTTTGCGTTTCTGGCTTCCCCAAACATATCATTTATCAAGGCAGGCACTCGTCCAACGAAGGAACCTTCACAGGAACTCAAAGGCTAAAATGCCATCAGGACGGAGAGGGAAGAGAAAATGTACCGAGACAACCAATGGAAAATCAGTTTCCCCGATCGAACTCGACTGCAGAAAGTTTAGAGAATCGGCTTAATCAGATCAGATTCGGACTTGTTCCACATCGGACTAATCTTCGTACTTTAGAATGATCAAAAGAGCAAAGAATGAAGCAGACTATATATGATATTTGAAAAAAAAAGTCTCATTCATTTTGAATCCCAATTTTGTCAATAATGCAGATTGTGAGCCCCTCCCATGGCGAAATGGCTTCTCCCTAAAAAATGGTGCCACATACTTCACACAAAAGCAGCTGAAAATAAAGATAGTTTGGTTTGATTTGGCATCATGAAAAGCCTGCTCAACACTCATTTGATTAGAGGGATATAAAGGAAAAAGAACGGAAATAAGAGGAGGGAAAGCAAAGGAATATACTTAATGTTATCTTTGAATGGAAGAGAAAGGGAAAAGAGAGAAAGGAAATGAAACAACTGTATTTCCGCACCTCTCTAGGGATGTAAGCGGCTTGAGTTCAGATAAACTAAAGAATAAGAGAAATCAGACATATGGGATTCAGTAAAACCAAAAACCTTAACCTCTAACACTATATTCCAGCCTTTTACTTCGCTCTACCTCTTCCCTTGATTACTTACAAGTAGGATCTATGAGGGGGAGCAGCCTCATTATATGCATACCACTGAATGGAGCGCATGCTGGGGCTCACATTAGAGTCCCCAACAGAATAACCTCACAAGTAATAGCGAGAATGAAGTGGATAGCGTCCACATCCACAACGCAGAAAGGCAGCAAAAAAGTGCCTGATACCAACTTCTCTTGCGATATCTATCCTTAGACAAGGGAAGACAAGTGAGAACTTGGAGAATAATTGAAGCACAAGCAGCATGAAAACGCCAATGGAGATCAATTTTCGGTAAGAAATTCGCATGTAAACTGTATCTAAAAGCAGTTTTTGGCAAAATAAAAGGCCCAGTGACAAGTGTGGCTGGATACATAATTCTCGGACTCCCATCACTCTACAATGAACACGCCTTGAAAGAGAAACAAGTGAGACTTCAACTCCCAACTCTCAGGCATCAAACTTATCACAGAATTCCATTTCGCTGATGAAGGGTGACTGGTCGGACACCAGTCATTAACTTGTCCTCAAGCAATCATCAAAACCCTTTGCTTCTCCATTGCTTTCCGTCGCTGCAGATGGATACATGATATGCTCACCACAATATACAACTTTATCTGATGAAAATTAATAACCATACAAACTTATGGTGATATTCTTCAAGCGACAACCACTCATGCCTATGAAGAAGAAGAAGGAGCTTTACCAACATAATTCTTCAAAAGTGATAAATGTGACATTAGGTAAAAAGGAAAAGGCAAGCATGATCTCCAAAACAAATCCATAGGCGCAGACGCCAACTAATGAAAGACTACCAAGAGACCGGAGCTAAACAAAGCAGAGTAGGGAGATGGGATTTTTGAGGACCCAAATGTGAAGCACTCAGCTAGAAATCAAGGACAACACGTGACGTTGCATGGATCACAAAGTATTGAAAAAAAAAATGTCGGGAAGAATGGAGGAACGCGAGCAGAAATTGGCCAACGTTCCGCTTCTCCTGCCGCTCAGCAGAAACCGAAGGAAGAGAAGAAGGAGAGTCACAGAGGGAACCTCCAACGCCGGCGTCTCACCTGGTCGTCGACCCCTCACAGATCGACGTCCATCCAGCTTTCCCCTGGCGAGAACGTTGGCGTCCCCTCTTTCTTCCTGGCAGCCAGTAGGGCGGGAAAAGGGAAAGGACCCGCGAAAGAGGCCAGACGGTAAAGAGTTGGGTCTCAAACAGAAGGAGCGACGCAGGGGCAAAAGGTTGAATATAGTCCTGTATCGAAATTGTGGAGAAACGTACAGTCTTTAGAATAGAAGCAGGGGGAAACGTCATTTCAATTCCGGGACACGGGATGGAGTGTGCTGGTCGCCTAAAATTCCGACTGAGGAAAGTCCCCGGGCCACTTCTGCAGAAATTGCAGCCTTGGGAACAAGGGACTGCCGTGGTGTTCCGTCGCCCTCCCTGTTCAGGGACAGGCTGAGACGTGTGTGGAGCCTGAGTTTGTGATGGATCCTCCCGGGCATTATTTGGCCGTTCTACAGTTATACCACTCAGTCTAACATTGTTAGACTAACTAAACGGGGCTTACACTCCCGTGATCCCTCCTCTTTTTTCTATTTTGCCTTCCTAAAGTCTCTCAATCCAGATCGTAAGTTTGGTTCGGATTCAAGTCCCGTTTTGGTATCAAAAAGGTGCTTGGTAGCTGAAGTTGTGTTTGAATCACCGTTTTGACAATAATAGCATTAAGAACGGTCCAGGGAAAGATCTGAAGTCGACTTATATTTTCCCTCATAACACATGATACACCAAATAGGCAAATACAACTTGCCCTTGTGAATAAGGTACATTGGTTGGTGGATAATCGTACCCAGTGAATGATTTTTAAACGTATTTTACCCATTTAAAAACAATGGTAATAATTACATTAGAAGGATATTTTTTCAAATAAAATGAGGCAAAGAAAGAGACTTTCGTTATCTAAGTAGTAGAGAAAATGCAATGTTATTGATATCCGCTTACAAAGCTGGACTGGTAAGAATACAGTCCCTCACTTCATTTCATCCCATACGGCACAGGAATATGGCACATATGGGAATTAAACAAGTACTTATAGTCATAACAAGATCTTAGATAAGCGATGCATCGCTTCCGTACCAGCAGCCTGACCAGCTACGCTATACTGCTAGGATCTTGTTGTAATTAATTTATTAAAAGTTTAAAACACATAGTTGATGTTGCCTAATTCATCCCAATTTGTGCATAATCAAGCTACAGTAGCTCCAGCAGCAACTGCAATTCAGAACAATAACGAACTGAGTAGGAAGATGGCTCGTCTTCCTAATAATTGAACATGTTCCATCTCCATGCTTCAAAAGAGAAGCCAACTTCAAACTATTGTGTGGCCATTTTCCTCCTGGCAGAAGCATAGGCGACAGGCGTATATATGGGCCATTGCTTCGTTCCAGTAACTAACAGCAGGCATCTGTCCCTGGATGTTCTCTAAAGATAAATAGAATATACCTCTCCCAACAACGGCTGCACAGAGAGTAAAGCTACCAAAGGGTAGTTATCCATGCTCCTCATTGTTGATTTACCAAATTGAAGTCCACTAAGAACACCGTGTCAAAACTTGATATACAATCTGCAGCGAGGCACGGCAAACCCCAAACTCAGTGGACGGCAAAAGTTTGTTGGGAGACTTTTTAAGCTAAGTTCGTTTGCACTCGAGCAACTTTTTCATGACTTTTCATTCTTCGTTTAGAAAAGACACCGGGATGGCAGTTTAAATGTACACTCATTCCTGAGAGGATGTTTACGATACCTCGCAACCTTCGAACTAGTTTGGTATGAGGTGGAAAAATGCAAATATAAAAAAGCTTCTGAACAGGAACAGATTGGATAATCTGGTTAAACTAGATGTCATATCTCATGTTAGAACACAGTAGTAACTGCTAACTTTAGCAGATTAAAAGAATCAGCCAATCTTTATTCCGTACAGACCAACAGCTTAAGAATCACAAGAAGCTAGAATATGGTGAATCAAAGCACAACCCATCAAATTGATTTGCAAGTTATATATGCATAACTAAAAATACAAGAAGAACCATAGTAGATCAACCAACCAAACAATATGAAGAAGAAACACGCTACAGCAACATTTTGTACATAGAAGAATTCTTCTCTCTTAGATACCTATGCAACCTCAAGACAATTCCGATGAATGTCACCGCCTCCATTCTCTCTCTGGACAAAGTGAAATAAAACAGCAGTAGATTAGTTAATGTAAACCCCACTACTGATTGGCAGGGGATCCAAAAGTTTTTGAATGTCACAGATTAGAATCATTACCTTGGGGTGAATGGCCACTGCTAACCTTTGCAGCAGGCTGTGCCTGTGACAAGGATCGCTGCATTCTTGGAGAGTTCTGCTGCTTTCCGTTACTGCCTGGAAGGGAATGTCTCTTCTTAAGGTAGCCATCCTTGTCATGAACATCAGGGCTAGACTTAGGAGACTGGCTTGCAAGGGCTTTTGCTCTAGCAGATTCTGTAGCCTGCATGTAGCTAGGAACGGTATTGCCCTTTTCGCGGTCAGCATTGTCAGACTTAGCTGACCCAAATGAGTTTCGACGTCTACCACCTTTTGATTCTTTTGGTAAATGTTCCAGAGTGTTTTTCTCTGATGAATCATGATTCTGACTTGATGGTGATCCCTTGCTTGTCGAAGATGTGATGCGCTTGCGGATTGACTTTTTGCTGTCTGCCTTACTCCTCTGGGCTCCTGAAGATACCTGGCTTGATGGTGTTCCATGAGATTCCAGGATGGTAGCACGGCTAGTCGGAGATCCTTCCTGCGAAGAATCGTCGACTTGTTTATCTGCCTGAGACTCCAATTCAATCTTCATGTCTGGCTCCATGTGTTTTGAGGAGTCCACGTTTGTTGTAACTATTGCTGGATCCACAGAACCCATAAGACTGTCTTCAGGTGCACCTGGAAGAGAGGTTACTGCATTGGAAGCTGGGAGTGCATCTGAGATTGGATGAGGTTCATCTTCAGGTGTTCCATGTTCTTCACTGTCTCCATTATCAAGAATTCCAACTTCATGACCCAGTTCACCCTTTTCCAGCTCAAACCTATCTGGAGAATCAAGAGTTGAAGATATAGAAATTTCAGTACCACATTCCGATGTCCCCTTTTGAAACCTATTGTTGCAAGATTCCATGTCATGTGTCTGGTTTACATCCATAGGCCTGACATCAGATTTTGGCGGAGAAACAGATCCCAATCTTGATCCTCCACAGTGGTTTGAAGAAGCACTGATCCTACCTGAAGCCAGTGGTGAGCTCAGCTCTTCAAATTTGGATTGCACGGCTGCAAATGCTGGATTGCAGGACTTCCTAGGTATAGACACAGGCTTCTTCCCCTCGGTGTCCTGATCTTTAGATACTGGCCCATTCAAGGAATCCTTTACGCTACCACCTTCATTCTTAGATGCATCTGGAGTAGAACCAGATGCTGCACAATCTGGAGAAGCAGAATGATTAGACAGAGAGTCGAGTGTAGACTGAAGGGCATTCCTTAGGGATGATGTAAAATCAGAACCTTCAGATGAAACTTTAGGTGGTTCCTGACTGACAGTTGCCTCAATGCACTCATTTGACATCTCAACAGCATGGCAAGTGTGAAAGTTGAAGCCATTTGCATCAATTGTAATCAGATCATCATCTCCCTCAAGCTGTGTTCCAGAAGAGTAAGCTGCCTCTTCTTCTGGCCTCTCATCCTTAATACTCGAGGAGTCAAAACCATGGGTTCCTATACATGTATCACTAGCTTCTACTTCATCACTAACCAAATTAATCTTTTTAGACAACTCCTCATGCTCTGATAAAAGATCCGCTGTCCTAGAACAAGGGTGTTCCTTTGCAGATAATGACATCCATCTCTCCAACCAACTCCAGCCTGAGCTTGGTTTTGTAGGATCACACACTATGCATATAGGTTTTGTCTTTTCCGCTGATTCCAATAGCTTACAAAAGCAAATGAATTACTAATCAACTCTCAACACATCAAAAGAGAAAAACAAAAACAAAAACAAAAGAGAAAACAAAAAAGAAGTTGGAGATTAAGAAAGCATATGCATCTCATTACCCGACGAGCAAACCCACTTCGGAACAACGTGTCAGCAGTGCAAAGATTGTTCAGCTTTCCACCAGGTTCTTCCTTTTCCTGAAACAGACCATAAGGGTTGGTGGGCAATGGTACAAGGCGGTATGTCAATCAACTACCAAATTAGGAGGAGAAGGAAAATGATTAAAGTAACCATACTACTGTGCAGCATTTATTTACATTGTTCTCTTGATAACAGTGGTAAAATTGACACTGCCTAATGAGCATGAATTGCCTTAAAATATTAGTGAATCTTCGGTCAAGATGCAGCAACTTCCATAGATAAGCCATCAAAGTTCAAAATTCAGCAACTACTTCTGACGCTAAGAAATATGAGATTCAGAACCAAAAAGGGAATAACCACAGTACCAGAAGCCTGGAAAAGAATCCTACTGGCTCTCTCTCACACAGAGATAATATATATATATATATATATATATATATATATATATATAATTTCTCAACTTCCATCTCAAATTTTAACTTCAAGAAAAGAAAAAGCATTCACAAAAAAGTCTGAATTTTCAGAACTAACATATTTCCCATATAGCAAAAGAACATACACAAAATGAGTTACCTTTCGAACTTAGATATGGTATGAAGCAATATAAAGAGGCTTTCTCCAAATTCATCCCTGAATCGTAACTTGTAACCAATTGGAAGTCATTCCCTCCTTTTTTGCTAAAGTATTTCAAATTAGACCCTAAGGTTTTCTTTTACAGTTTAATGTATACTTCGGAGAAACTGCCAAGCGTAAAAGGCCCAAGGCCATATAGCCTTAAGCCTCCAAGGTTCTGGCTTGCTTCGGTCCCTGAGTGGACTTCCAGTATATCCTTCAACTTGGGTGTCAACACTTACCATTGTTTGCAGCCTAGAGGAGTAACAAACCGGAGCGTGACAGCAATCACAGGATTCAAACCTCAGACCCCTTGAGTGTGAGCTGCATTGCTACTCAGTTGCACTGCACCCCTTGAGGCAAATTAGTCCCTCAGGTTAATTATGTCGATTAAAACTGTTTTTTCTAAAAAAATTATACAGCAAACATTCATTTTCAAATTACATAAACCCATCTTGCTTAATAGATAAGCCATGGTAAGCTGCTAACCGTAGCTAAAATAATAAACTGATGGATTTGTTTGAAACTTAAAAATGCAAAAGCCATGGATGGAATTGGCAGTTGGATGAGGCAGGGTGTCTACTTCAACAGCATACAAGTGAGGAATGAATTTGGAAAGAAAACCAAAAGGAAAATACAGATCTCATACTGCAACAAAATTCGGTACTAAAAAAATATTGTTAAAATTAACTTCATTCAAAAAGTGATTTAAGTTTATAAGTATGACAAACACATCTGACAGCATAGTTTCAGAGAAGAATAAAACAGCCACATGGAAAGTTGTCTTACTCTTACCATATGCATTCCATATCAAGAACTTATGTCACACAGACTCTTCAAAAAAGGGGCCGCACCTATGTCGACACGACGCTGGTGCTGGTGCAGCTCCAACACGCACCCCAACCAGTACCACGTTCTTTCTTATGCAAGTTCAAAATATTTTTCATTTTTTTTCTTCTCCCTGTCCCTTTCTTTCTTTATGTATAGTAATAAAAGTAAAAAGAAAGGACAGATTAAGCTAAGAAACAAGCTAAAATTATAATATATTATGAATACATACATTTATATATATATATATATATATATATATATATATATATATATATATATATATATATATATATATATATATATATACACCCTCGCACCCAAATTTTTTGGGACACCTCGCACTAGCACTCATGTGACATGGGATAAAACATACAAATAAGATGCTTTCAAGTTTCGACATAGAAAGATATAAAAAGTTACTAGTTTTGAGAGAAAGATATAAAAAATTACTAGTTTTGAGATGATACTCATTTTCTCTTGCCTTAAGAATACATTTGTCTTTACATTGTTTTATGTGGTGTGTTTGTATGTGCATGTGTATATATTTCAGATTTATATTAGAATTACCAGGTTGTCAGCTGTTCTGCTAGCTGTTTTTCGCATCTCAGATAATTTATGCTGAATAGCTAAACCTTCCTCAGAGGAACGCACACGACGTGCACGAACAAGTGCTTGCATTTTTATAATCGCCTGGACACATCGTAGAGTCCCCACAGCTTGTCTCCTGACAAGATGCCCACGAACAGCCGCCTGCAGCTTAATAACATTCTTGAGCTTGGCTAGCTCCCTTTGGGCCTGAGAAGATAGCAAGCTTTTATTGGTACAAGCCATGTCAATTTGACACAAATTACAAACAATGCTCAAACAACAGCAACAAAGAAGGCTATACCAAATATCCCATGACAGATGCCTGTATGATGACCGCTGCAGATTCCAGTGCGTTGCTTTCACAGTTACTAACATTTTCAATGGAATCAAGAGAGCCTCCATCTTTTGAACTTAAAGCAACTGGTGAGAGGGGGAAGACGTCATCAGCTTTTCTAGCTACAGAGAGCTTTCCTAAAACAGGTGGATTGGTTTGTTCTGAAAAATCATTTGCATTGGATTCTGGACTTTCTTTGACAATGGAAGAAGGTGGTAACTCAGGAGGTACAGTGTTGCTCAGCACTCTATGTGTTGCAGATTTCTTCCTAAAACTCCAACGACGCTTATCTGAAGGGATTTTCCCCTGGAATACACATTACAGGATGTGATATAAGAATCAATTCATGCAAACAGGGAAACAATTAAGGAAGAACATATAGACTTGTGAATGCAGAAAAGAACATTAGAAGCAAGAACATTAGAAGCATGATTATTGCAAGAAGACCTCATGCACAAAAAATTTTAGCTCGACCAAGGTGTTAGAAAGGTTTCATTTACCTAAAGAGAGACTAGTCCCTTCTAGCCATTGGAACTAGTCCCAACAGCTAAGCCTTCTCCTTTCTTTTGGCTCTCTCCTCTATAAATAGTGTACATCCTCTATTGTTTGGTTATGGCTTTTTAGCCTCCTCTTGTATCCTTTGTTGTGATTAATACATATGTCTTCTTTTCCTCTTGTTTGAGGTCTATTAAGTATTACTTACTAAAGTTGGTGGAAGCTTCAAGCGTGCATCTCTTGAAGCATTTGTCTTGATTGGGGTCTGATTTACAACACCATCATCTATCATGCAGCTGTGAAAAGAACCTGCTCACATCAGCTAACTTTAGATTAATAGACCAGCAATTCTTGTGGTACCAAGGTTGCAAAGAATTTCCTATTTTAAAACATTTCAATTTTGAGAGACCGAGATGAATCGTAAATTACAGTGAGAAGCACGTCAAGTGAGAGGATAAATGTGCCAATTGGGCACAAAAAGGAAAAAAGATACTCTGCACCTTAAGTATCTAAAATTCCTCTTCTTGTTACTTTGCCATTTTCTTATTCGAATGACTAGGAAGTCATCATAGGAGAAAGATTATGGAATCAAAGTAACACACAGATATCCACCAGAGTGCATGTTAGATGGTGTTCAGATCTTACAAGTAGCTAGTTCCATTCTAAGTTTCTAACCTAGTAAAATTCAAGTTAACAACCAGTCATGTCAGACAGTGTAAGCTCCAATCAAGCACAGAACTGTTAAGCAACTAATTCTACAGAAGCACTTTGCTTTTTCTCTATTCTGGACAAGCAAACTAGTTTAGGCAAACCACCAGCTTATGCCACAAGACAAGCCACCAGCATTATACTCATCTTCATCCAACTGAAAGGACTTGAGCTGACCCGCTGGATTGGAATATGGAGACCATAACCACCGTTTTTTTCCACACAAATGCCCAAACCACCATCTCATGAATAAAAATAATAAACATTAAACAGGCAAAAAAATATATGAATACTGATGATAATACATCTCTAAAGAAGAAAAGATCCTTCCTAGGGAAGAGTAACAAAAGAAAACAGGGAGCATTCATGAACCCACCAATAGTAAATCACATCGTTAAGGAACAACCATGAGCTATAATATCTGCATTGGATGTGGAAAACATCTAACACAAGCATGGAATCCAAGACCCAGACCCTAACAGAAGGAAGACAAAAGAATAGGTTGGCAGGGTATGCAAGTGCCCTAAGAATAATCTATAGCTTCCAGACAAGAGGGCACATGTATTGAGTTCCATGTGATAGAGACAAGGAAAAGCCTTGTTCACGACATGCCATTCATGTCTTCACTGGTCTCAGTGATAACTGCTAAATATGTTGAATCTAATCTAGTAGCAGCCTAGACTAATGTTGATCCATGACAATTGACAACAATGCTTTTATGTCAGAGTTAAATGCATTTGAAAAGAATGATGTTTACACTGCCATGGTTTGCTATCAAAAGACTGAGAAATCACTATCATCTTCCTCTTTAACACAATATTCCCAAGGAAAGAAGCATGTCATCTCTGTTTATGGCACACACGTTATACAGAACCTCTTTTTCAGTTTATAACAATTAAATTAGAGAACAAGGAAATGACAAAAATGTTGATTTGCCAAAGGCCAAAATAAACCCAGGAACGTTAGTGAACGTTATTGCTACTATACCCATCAAGTGCTCAGTGATTACTGATACCTCATTGTAATAAATCAGCAATTTTGGCCAAGTGAAATTGGCGATCCTCTAGATCTTTCACTTTATAAGTACATTATCATCCAAAATAATTAGCTCTAATAGCACCACTCGATCGCCAATCCAGAAAACTACTGACGCTAAAAGCTATTAACATCAGAGAAACATGAATATGAAGAATAGAAGTGCTTAAGCATTCTATCATGATGATTCTGAAATTGGACAAAATTAACCTTCAGTGTTGACTTTCATCGTACAGGCACAAATACCCCAATTTACCCCACATTTTAACGATAAGCGGCTGCCTTCAATTACAATCTAAGCAGCACTAACCATGAACACCTGATCAAAGCCCGCGCGTCACACACAGGGGGGGAGAGAGAGAGAGAGAGAGAGGCCGTAACAAATCGAACGCGCTATATTAATACTGATTAATAATAAAAGGTTTTCTCCCTAACCTTCTACATATAAGCACAAATTGTCAATAACTGCTAGAAACTGCCGACGGAAGTTTTAAACTTCTATCCAAGGCCTACCTGTTCCCACCCTTTTAACGCTGAGAGGCGTTTCCGTCACTAAAAGGACGATTGAATTAAGCTATTTTCCCAATAAACAACGACAGAGGATTTCATAAATCCAGAATGGTCGATAAGCAGTTTCATTTTTTTGCTTCCCGGAATAGGTTGTTCAGATCCGACCATTCACAGAAAAAATGGGACCATTTCTGATATATATCATGCACCATTCTGAAATACTCCCCACCTCACCACAAATCAGTCACCCGAACACCACTACAAGTACAAGAAGGAAGAGGACTAACTTATGCTCGAATGTGTCGATTTATCTAGAGATCGCCATAAGTCTCGCCAGATTCAATTATCAGTACTTCGCTCAGGCTCAGCTACCCAGATAAACGGGGACCAAGAGAAACAGACCGGCCATTGCTTAGCACCGAACCAGGGCGAACAGTATAGCATCAGAACAAACTCCAAGAGAAAGAAGAAGAACAAATTCAAACTACTCCAGAATTGGACAGCAAAAGAACAGTGAACAGAACGAGAACGTCAAAAGAACGATGAACAGAACGAGAACGTAGAAGATCGCGAGAAAGTGAAGAAACAAAAAATGTGGGGCGGAGGAGAGGGAGAGGGATGCGGAACCACCTCCACAGGTGCGTCGATCTCATCGTCATCCTGCGATTTCTTCCCGCAAGCAACAATGTTCAAGCATGCAAGGCTACTCGATCTCCCCATTGAATCTCTCTCTCTTTCTCTCCCTCTCTTTCTCTTATCCTTCCTTCTCTCCAAAGAGAAACCCTAGACCATGTGGGAACTCACCGCCAACTCCCTCACTCTCTCTCTTGCTCGATCGCTGCAACTGGGAGAAGAACTGAAGCTGGGAACTCGAGCTGCCGTTTTAAGCGGAGCAGAATCCGCCTTTTGGCGTCCGGCGCCGATTGGCCTCTCCTTCCCACTCGGCTCAGTCGCCATTATTAGGGGCGGCTTCCCATCCTATCGTTAAATGCCCAAAACACCCCTAATTCCGATAGAGATGCCCAACAAAAACGACCCGGGGTTTCCGGCCACCGTGATTGTTGCTTCTGCAGTTGACCTCCATAAATAAAGCCTTTCATCTGGCTTTTCACCGGAATCTCATGTTCTGAAAATTCTCAGATCTTATATTTCCTTCTTTTTGTTCTTTGCGTTCATCTTTAATTTTCTTAAACATGTTGCACTTTAGTTGATGAATATCTCGTTTTCCATTCAAATCTCAAAACAGCCATAAATCTTGAAATCGAGAGAAAAAAAAAAAGATGAATCCAAGATCACACATGGATCCCATGATACATTTTTTTTTTTTGAGAAATAACAGAAATATTTAAGGGTCGAGTATTTTATGCATATAATCAAATAGAAACTTTTCTAATATGAAATTGTTTCTTGTCATCCAACCGAAACTTGGGATTCATTTCCAACACTTTGGAATATCAAATTTAGCAGCTGAGTCGGAGGACTTTTCAAGGAGAAAGAAAGATTCGACTACCGGTGTCTTTCCTATCATCTACATGTGCCGAAGAAGATGAGCATCAGATCCAGTTTTCCATTTTAGATTTGAAAAATAATTCCCATGTGCAGCTGATTCAGTCATAGACGTCCGATCCTGCGATCCCAGATCGCTGCTCGGACAACGACGGACCAACCAAAATACCTACTATGATATGCAGGACTCAATGCGAAAGAAAAACGGGTCGGGTTTGGTGGAGTTTGACCCGGATCTGGCTTTTCCGGGATAATCAAGTACCGATCCAGGTCTGACATGATCTGACATTTAATCTGGTCCGGGTCTGGCTTTGATTCGCATCTGCCGCCGGAAAAAGGATCTTTCTCAGTCGCCGCTGGTGCTGCAAATCAAGGCTAGTTTGACATAGATCCAAGAAATTCCGGCCTTGGATCCTAGTGAGCTAGTTGAGCAAGTACTGGACTTTCTAGAAGATATAGCTGGAGAAAGAGACGAACCTAGCTGCATTCTTCGGGTTCGGGCCCAAGCCTACATTTGGATCTATGTACTTTTTAAGTCCAACATCTGCTAAAACCTTGTGAAAAAATTATAAAAATGTGCCTAATGTTTGGCCAAGTAGTAAAACATTGCTTGTCTTTTAAAGATTGACAATTAGGCTCCCAATTTTTTGGTGAAATACACGAAGAACCGTGTGCTGAAAATAATTAAAAAAAAAAAAAAAAAACTTTTTAATATAAGATAACAAAAGGAAACTCATTTTAAGGACAAAAGGATTTTGCGTTAGCCAAAAAAGAAGTGCATTTTCATGAGAAATATTTTTTGTCATTTTAATCCCAAATCTAATATTTTGTGCCAATAAGCAGTTTTTTGAAAAAAAAAAAAGGTTGAGCTCCTCGATGCTTGGTGATCTAAGTCCCTAGGATCTCCAAAAGAAAAAAGAAAGGTTTTTGAAGAAATGTAGATATGAAGTTCACAGAAAACAAGGATCTGGGATCTCCTCATACTTCTAATATGTGCTTATAAATCTATACTTAAAGATTGTGCATTACTTTGTTGTTTCTCCAATCTTTGTGCGTCTTTTTGTAATTTTTTTCAAATTGACTATTCATGTCATATTAATCCTATACAAAAGCAACCATTAGATCGGCTCTTCATCATCTCGAATCCAATTCTACATATGGTGGGTCCGGAAAGACGAAGAACTAGAATAACATATCAAGTATTTGAATTTCTTTCAGTATGCAAATCAAGTTAACTTGTTAATTTCCTATGTTTGGTTTATTTTTATATTAATGTAACTTATATCCTCCTTTATTATGTAGGTCTTTACCGAACATACAGGTTTACAAAATTGCAAATAAACGATCATGAGTGGCAGTGTCAAATCAATATGCAAGACCCATCTAACTCATTCCTTCATTTGGAAGAAACGCAAGGTCTAAAGAGCAATTAAAATCTAATATCTCGTGTTTGGACCGACAAAGGGTTAAATAAGGCCAACAAAGTTTATGACACTTCCTCAGGTGGGCGGTACAAAAAAGGTTAAATGAGGCCAAGAGCATTTGTGACACTTTTTTTTAGGTGGGTAAAGGAAATTTCATGACCTGATTGAGAGCCGAACCTCCTAACTTAAAAGCCCTTGTTGGCAGTCTACCCCTATTTCATCATGTTATTGCCTCGTACCCGTCCCATTTAGTTCAACGGTCATAACATAACCAAAGAAAGAAAAAAAAAACTTCGGCAATTGTCGGTGAAACACTTGGCAGTCACCGAGGGTTTGCAGAAATAACAAAAAAAAAATCTATATTGTTGGCATAAAAGAAGGTTAAGAGAGCTACCTCTCACCAAAAAAGATGATTGAGTGACAAAGAAAGAGCAAATTTAAAATAGGAAAGAGATGAAGTTTAAAGATGTATATATAGCACGAGTTGAGCTCTCGATACCCGGCCTAGGCAGCCCAACCCAGTTTCTCTTTTGTGACTGAATTAGCCCACATGATAGCTAGGTGGTCAGGCCGAGCCAATCATGAGCTGGGTACCCGACAGATGGCCACACTTATTCACCTTAACAACTTGACCCATTTTTGTGCTAGGACTCTTGGTTCAGTGGATCACAACCCGGCCTTAGCAGTTTTAGCTCTAACCCTAAAAAGCTATGAACCATGACAACTATCTATTCAATAACTCTCTTCATAATCCTCTGAAGATCTCTCGCAATTTTCAATACGAGACTAAATTTTTTAGGTGTTGTCAAAACTCATTTTCTTTTTTTTTTTTATGTACATTAGCAAATTTGATGTAGATCTTAACATCTAACATCTAAGATGTAGATGATAGCAATTTTTTATGTGAATATGCATAATTCTAGCTTATCCATTACGAATTTGTATGTATAGATATGTGTGCAAACACAGGTAGCACGCCTTTTCCTACGTATTAGGGGTTCCTTGGTGCTTACACTATTATTTAATTTTGGAAAAGACAGAGAGACGTTGGTGACCTTTTAAAAAATTCAAACATGTCGGATGCATTTTTTATTTTTTATGTTTGCTCAGCTTGAAAACTATTGGCTAAAATAGCAAACCCCCAACGTTCCAATATAACCAACAGAAGTCGAATCGGTCCGAACTCACGCTACGAAGAGTACGCTCGGGGAGAAACGTGCCTTTGACCAAAATCTTAAGGGTAATTCAGTAATTGATCGCAGGGCTGGATCCCTGTCCGTTTTCTGACGGACCTTTTGGATTTTTCTAGATGCTGACGTTCCGTTATGCGACCTTCCCGTTGTGGAACTTATTTGAAAAGCACATGTTCCTTGCTCTTACCCGATTCCCATTTAGAGCAGCCGAATCGGTGAATCGGACGATCCTCCAAGCAATGAATCGATTCGGACGACATTGTAGGAAAGAAGTAGCAAGAACATGTGTGAAGAATATCAAGTGGATCAAAGTCATAATTTAGTCATTTTGCAAATCAACATAAGCTCAAACCTTAAGATTATGGCGGAGATCAGACTCAGTTAACCTAACCTTGGTACCCGCTATACTCATATGGCACATGAGCATAATACCTATGGGAATTGAATGGTAACAGCTCGACTAGGTATGCTACGCCCTTTGAAGCATATAGAGTTTCCTTTATAGCTATCAACAATTTTGAAGTGGATCTGATTTCGGGTCCAAATACATCCAGATCATGTTTACAGCTCAATCACATCCATTTCCAACCACATTCAATTCATAATATCAATGAATCGATTCGGACGACATTGTAGGAATGAAGTAGTAAGAACATGTGTGAAGAATATCAAGTGGATCGAGTCATAATTTAGTCATTTTGCTTATAAATATAAGCTCAAACTTTAAGATTTTGGCGGAGATCAGACTCGGTTAACCCAATAAGAAGACAGCGGACCTTAATCTTGGTACCCGCTATACTCATATAGCACATGTGCATAATACCTACAGGAATTGATTGGGTAACAGCTCGACCCTTTGAAGCATATAGAGTTCCTTTATAACTATCAATCACGACTTTCTTTGTCTCTGGCATATGCTTGGAAGGGTGATACCAATTTTGAAGTGGATCTGATTTTAGGCCCAAATACATCCAGATCTAGTTTACAGCTCAATCGCATCTACTTCCAACCACACATGAACCATCTCACTCAACAAAATAAATGCACAGATCCAGATGGTTCTTTTGGAGATACAAGGACATCTTAGATACCATCAGCCCATATCAGACGGATGCTCGGGTACAGAACCTCATTTAATGGATCTACCTTTTTGGATGCAGACCCAACACATTCAAGTAGCAGACTACCTTGCGTGCGCACACATGCATCAATATATGCAAACGCACCACACACACATACACACAAACACACACAAACACATGCACATATAATGGATCTACCTTTTTTGGACGCAGACCACTTTGCGTACGCAGACATGCATCAATATATGCAAACACACCACAAGCACACATACACACACGCACAAACACGCACATATATCGGTACACTGCAGAATCTATACTGATCACAAATGAACCTAACACACACACATGCACACATATCATATCAGTATACTGCTGAATCTATAATGATCATAAATGAAGCTAAACTTGGTTAATGAGGAACCAGTTACAGGTTGAAAAGCAGCTGCCCAATATCTGACCAGTAATATTAAAGCAAGAGATGCCATCAGTTCGGGTGTGGATGGAATAGCTAAACCCAGATCCGTTTTCTTTTGTCAAAATTTGGTAAAGCATGAAGCTTTACATTTGGATCGCTCTAGACCCGAAGAATGATCCAACCCGATGGCATAAAGAGGCATATCCTGTTATCTAATTTGGTGATCCTGGCTTTGTGACATCTTTTTCATGGCAATGAGTTGGCCCATGTGGGTACATTAAATAGCTGTATCTGGTTATGCAGGCATCTCGTGTTTGATTCCACTGGCTTTACTCGTGACTTTTCTTCTTCTTGGAAGTCCAGAACAAAACTGTACATCCCCCCCATGGAAAGCCAAAGCAGGATGTACACTTCCTGGATTCATGAGGTGCAGTAAATTGGTCTTGTTCCTGTTCTCAAGAGGTTTAAGGACTGATTTTTCGAACTTTCACCAAGAGAAGTCGTAACACCCTACGAAGGTGTTTGTTTAAAGGAGAACACTGTGTTTTTAGAATACATGGTCCTATAGTCATTGTTTCAAAAATATTATGTTCTTGTTTCAGAACATAGTGTTCCTCTTATCAAACACCACAAATATTATGTTCTTGTTTCAGAACATAGTGTTCTTATCATACACCCTAAATATTTTGTTAATCTTTCAGAACATAGTGTTCTTCTTTACCAAAAAAAAAAATATTTTTTAAAATTTTCTCGAGATTTTTAGCTGGAAATTTGTTTAAAACTTTTGTCACCACACACGCCCAATAGGGTGTGAAATTCAATCAATGCTCCTACCATTAATTTCATTATCCATAAATCCGTGGCTCCAGTTTGTGGTTTCTCCCTCCATTCTTTTCTTGGCAATGCATGAGCATTTGTTGCTTGCTTCTTGCTTGGTTTTTTCATGCATTTCTTGCTCCTTCTGGTGCTAATTCTCCCCTGGATGACCCAGCCTTCAATATGGGCTGTTTGGCCTTGTTTTTTTTATCAGTGGCACTTCATCTGTTCATCGAAGCAACGTGACCGGTTGTTCTTAAGAACATGATCCAGGTACTGAAAACGTTCACCTACCCGACTTGGACCAAAGCAGCCATCATGGTGCTTGTAGACCCACTTTCACTGGACCCACCTCTGAGGGTGCATGGAACCTGGTGCATGTAAATTTCATGCCTTAAAGAAGAGCTATGAGCTTATTGAATCCAAAGTTGGTGAGAGTTCAGACATGCACGGTCCCTCTCTCCTGTTTATATTAAATCCGGCCGGCGGATCCCAACCTATCAACTAGCAGTTTGGGTTTTAACTCGAAAAATGATAGGAACTAGGACAACTAATCACTTAGCAACCTCCTTTATAAGTCTCCTAAGATTCCTCACAATCGTAGACACGAGAACAAACTTTTCAAAGTGGGCATTACGAGCCAAATTACTGTGGTGTTGAGTTCGAGTCTCAACCCTGCCATTCAACAAGACCATGAGCTTGCTCATGGTGTATTTTGACCTTATAATACATGATGTTCAAAGCTCACCAAGGGTTTTCTTCTGCTAGCAGATCTACTGGTTGATCTAGCTGGTTCCATGACGATTCCTTACCATCCAAAACAGAGAAACAATTAAGCCAGAACCTGGAAAACAAAAGATACTCAGCATGCATCAATTTCATTTCCATGAGAAATTTTTTCCCAGCACCGCTTATCTGTTTTAGATTGATGGTTGAGATTGCGCGTCTCGCCTTGGAACCAAGGGCCTAGGATGCCTTTTGGATCCAATTTTTGGATTGCATGATGCTAGTTGAAGTAAACAATGAGTTAATTATAGATTTTGTGGTCACCCACATGCATCATCTCTGAGGAATTAGTCCCACCAAAACTGGGAAGAGGCCAATCATGGCAGTAGAACAAAGCCAAAATTTAATTGTGGCTTGTCCCTGGTGACAAGACATAACTTCTAACCATTTGTTTTACTTTCATTGTCATAAGCAACGTTAAGGAAATTCAATGGAGAAATTATCTGTGATCTGCTTTAGTTGATTGGTCACCATGCAACCGCGATCTGTTGAGATTCTCTTTGGTGAATTCTAAAGAAGCGGATGCCTTCTTAGCACTTAGCTGATCTTTAGATCAAGGAATACATCACAATTATCAGTTGGCAAGGACGCTGATATACGATCAATCACTAGCGCAAAAGGACAGAGTTCTAGCATATGCCAAACGATGGGTCCCAATGAATGGGAAAGATGCTATAAATTCCCAAACGATCAACTATTGGCCCGCATCACATGGGGCCTTTGAAATTGGCCTTCTTGGTTTTTCCTTTTCATCAACCCCATAATAAACCCCGGGTTGGTTGGATTGGTGGGTCAGTAACAGGAGCGGAGCTAAACAGTTTTTTTACGAGGAACTAAATATATGGTTAACAAATTTTCAATTGATCATGGGGCAGCGACTTAACCCATATAACTAGATCGAAGTTCACCCAAGTTTCAATAGTGAATAAGGTTTGAAAGAGTGAGCTCCGTGGGGCATATCATGGAGACCCCGCCTGCCTCCGCCCCTAGTCGAGTGCTACATGCATGACACTTTAGTTGACGAGTTTTTCACTGCCTATCTCCTATCTAGGTTCTGAAGTAGCCGTGTACCCTTAAGGACTAGAGGAAAGAGAGTGACTTTGGCATCTTCTGGGTATCTATCTTCCTGTACTCAAAGAATAAAAAAGCCCGATTTTGTCAATGTTGGTCTGTTAGTATCAGCCAATTTTATCAAAATAAGACATTAATAAAAAAGGGCGACCTCAAATTCGGCTTACACCGAGGTTGAATCGGCAGAAGAAGGCGATTCATCCTGTACCAATCTTTTCTTTTTAAGAAGATGCAGTTAAAATTTAGACTACCGACGGAGCAGGCAGCGAGTCTCTGTATCTTCTTTCTGTAAAATGTTTCGCTTCCCCATACTGATATTATTGACACCAACTGCATTAGAGAAAGATTCAAGAAACCAAACAAGAAGTAGCAGACTTTGGTGCCCCATCCCTATCATACTTATTTCATGCTGTGGAGCTCCAGAGGCATGCGTTGATAATGTGGGTACCACCGCAGATCATGATCTGCCAACCTTTACAAGTAGCAGAGTTTCCCTTGAGGTGTGCTCCTCCAAGGCTGCCATGTCTGCACTGCTTCTTTTATTTCTTTAGCTCTCTTCTCTTTTACTTTTCTTTTGTTTTCACCGCAATTGAATTAACCAAGTTTTACCCAATGCAGAAAAATCTATCAAGATGAAGTCCAAAATCAAACGGATCCGGACATGGTTGTTCCAGGCTTGACTTGTATGACAGTTTAATATTTTCAGATCCCACCATTTGCCCATGGCTATTGGATAAGCACAAGCCTTATACAGTTTGGAAGGTTCTGATCCATCAAATTTGGTGCATTTAATGCAAATTGAGAACATGAAGGCTCAAGAAATTTCAACTCGTCTATAGAGCAGTTATGATGGGTATCTCTCCATACAGCGCAGCTAATGTTGCTTGCTTTGTTTACTGAACCAACATCCAACTATTACATTGACTTAATGAATTTGAATCGGGATCAGGATCAGCATCAAGTTGTTCCCTGATGGAGCAACCAGAAAAATGGTTTTCACATCCACAACGAGACAAGGGTTCTTGTTAAAGAATGACCTTGCAAGGTGAAGCAGGAAGCGACCTGATCCTCATTCAACGTTTTCACAGTTCAAAACGTAGTAACCAAGATACTAAATTGAAATGAGAAATAATAAGAGGTGGATGCTTCAAAAATTGCTTAGAAGTAGAAAGTCAATATAGCAGTTCCAAAGTTTGAAAAAATGAAACTAAGATGTCAGCGAACAGTTACTCGTTTACTTGTAGTATGACATTGCCGTGAAGAACACAAAACTTAATGAGAAAAAGCAAGACTAAAACGATACAAGAAAAAAAAACACACGAAAGAATCAATTATGAAGTGAAAATAAATTGTTCAAAAACAGTTTTTTTCATATAAATGAATCAAAATTCTGACAAACAGAAATGAGTTTCTCCAAGTTTCTGCCTCTTTGAAGAAAGTCACAAGTTTCCTGTTTCTAAATCGAATTTTTTGAGGAAACGAAATTCCACTGTAGATGGAGGTTTCTGGCGACTGAATGAAACGTTTCTGGTGACTGAATGGAACTCTGTTGTTTCTTGATTGTTCCCAATGCATAGTCACAAACAACTATTTCTAGCTACTGTGGTACAGGGGCTTCCACCAAGTTACAGTTGACATGCTCCGCAAAGCAACAAATTTAGGAAGGGGTAACTATCTTTTCGTCGTGTTCCAAAGGAAGCATATGAGTACATGAACAGGTTCTTGAGCTCTTTATGAACTTTGTTCGTCCTCTAAATGATGCCAAGCATGTGCAAGCATTCCAAGTTTGTAAAGATAGGCAAGTTGGCAGGCACTAATTGTTACGCTTTATTTTTCTCTTCTTTCTTTCTTCTCACTTTGCATATTTTTGACCTTAGTGGTGGGCCAAGTACAAAACCAGGCTGCCCTCACCTGCTTCTTTTCTTTTCAAAGGCCAAAAAAGCTACAGGAGAAGCCAAAGAAGCCAATTAAAAGATTTCTCTTTTCTCATTTAAGGCACTAATACTGTCATATAAGAGTTGGCTAAAGTCTTCTGTAAGTTTTTTTCCTTATGCCGGACAAAACACAAGTGAGATATTGGAAGTTTCCGTAAGGTGGAATCCACATCACAAATACTGCTGGGTTCTTGTTGACATATTCTGCCCGACCATTTACTGTTGCACTTGGCATACCTATCCCTGCTTTTCTACTTAAGTTAGTGCATGAGATTATTAGCTTTGAGACAGATTCATGAAATACTAATGCAGCGTTCATATTGCCAAATACTCTCTCAAGTAAGATGACCAATTTTGCAGAGTGAACATGCATCACAGGGAGCTGCTCGCCATGGTTAAAGTGAAAGGCGAGTCCTTCTCCAAAACACAATATTAGGGGTTGGATTTGTCAACTAGGACTCGTCAGAGGATTGTGTGTACGTGAGGATGAACTAAGAAGTGTGGGCTAAGTTGATGATCTAAGTTGGGTTTTCTTGACTTAATCTGCAATGTTTGATTGTAAAAGTAGTAGCTAATATGTTATTATCTAAAATGAACGAACTCAATGATTATTATATTGAAATTTGCTAGCACTTCCTTAATGGGTTTAATGAGGGCGAATTACAAAAAATACTTTGATAAGACACTCCCCACTTATTCCTTTCTTCTTCTTTTTCTTTTTCTCTAATTAAGTTGATATTTAAGTTGCGAGATCTGGGTGCATTTATCAGGGTCATAAAATAAATTAAATGAGAAACAATAAATATGTGTCAAAAAGGTCAAGTGGTTGTTGAACAACCGTAGAAATCTGTATTGGGATTCATAACTTTGAGGATCATGAATGCTTCAATTCGACATCACAGTCATCAAGAGGCCCCCATGAGCCACGGAGGGAACGGGGGGTCGGCAGGGCCATAGCCCCCCTAAAATTTTGAAAAATAAGTTTTTCTTTTAAAATGTTCAAAATTTGTAATTTGACCTTGTAAAAATTTTGAAAAATGCAGTTGTCTCTGTCAAAATTTCTCAGCAAATTAAGTTATTCATGTTCTTTGTTGTCGTCAGCTCAAAAAAAAAAAAAATTCCTGGCTCCGCCTCAAGTCCCCTTCATTGTTGAAACTTGAAATACCATGCGATGAGATCTCCCTCACAGATGCTTCAGTATTCCGTTGCATTAGCAGTGCTGATTTTTTTATTTTACTAATAACTATAATGGGGACTTGACTACACAGCATCTTAAATATCAAGATCATAAAAATTCAAGAACTGTCACATTTTGTTTTGGAATATCATCAGTACCAGCACCACATGTTATCGAATATAGATTAGGTTGCTACCCATTTCACCTTTCTATAGTTCGCGTCTACACAATGCTTGCCTGCTTTTGAGTTGTTAATATACTCTAAATCATCGTATAATGATGACTTAAAAAAGCCCGTCGTGTGGTTGAAAATTCCTCGTGTAAAGTCATGAACTTGTATAAATTTATACCTTCCACCATGAAAACTTGAAATGCTATTATAAACAAATTAATGTACTTGATAAATCACAACCAAATCTTTCAAGCATCCTTCATTTGAAAGGCTATTTTCTTGAATTATGGTCCTCGTTTGCATTGAGCGTTAAAATCTTAGATATCTCGACATCGAAGGAGACTGCATGGGAAAATTTAACTCTCATGCACAGCGTTATAGCACAGTGTCTCTGAAAAACAAATTTGGAAGTTGGATTGGATAATAGAATCTCGGTCTAAAGCCCAACCGAGCTTCCTATCAAAATTGGAGAAAAAGTGAGAAAATCTTGCGGCAATACAACGAACAATGTTCGTAATTCACAGTCCTACAAGATCACCGAAAGAAACGGCCTTTCTAAAGAAAAGTAATCTTTCTCTTCACGCGTTTTACCTTGAAGCTCACTTTGGGAAGGAACCCACAAAGTGCGCGCTTCTTAAAGGCACTTTTGTGTGTGTGTGTGTGAATGGCAATAAGTCTCGTAACTCCCACCTTATTGCAAGCCTATACGATGGGAACTTTGTTTATTGAATATTTGGATCATGTCTTCCTTCATCATACGCGAGCTTCAGCGTGCATTCTTTCTTTCTTCCTTCCTTTTTTACAACCAGAAATGCAGGTAGGTTACTTACCACCTTGGGAAATTTTTGAATAAAAAACTTTACAAATATTCATGCCGCAAGAAGATCAACTCGGTAACAAATAACAATCCAGAGCTTCTCTATCCTCAAGTGCTAGAGCAACCAGTGCTTCTTTTTCTCTTCTCCCACCTTCAAAATGTGTGGTTGGTAATTAGAAGCATGTTGAATTGTCCATAAGAGATAAAGCCGTATCTATAACCCAACAGACAACAAAGATGCAACAAACGCCGAGATGTACATTGATCGAATATTTTGGCTTTATACGCCTATTTATCAAAATTTGACCAAATCATTCTTGTAGCCAAATGGACAGAGCTGAGTCCGAGCTATTAGCCTGGACGTCCGTTGTTTAATTTGTTCGGATCTTTCCTAGTCATGGACATGGAATGGACAAGTACCAGCAGACCATGACTTATCCATGAACGACAGGACAATAAATGCGCGACAAAAACATCACATCTAGATTGTGCATAATAACGAGGGAAACAACGTGCTGCTACCGTCTTATCGTGATAGGCACCCATTAGGCAAACTTTCTCATCAATAAAGTTGACATACTTAAATGAATACGATTAAATGTTACTTTGCTCCAATACCACAAACAGGAAAAATAAGATGAGGTGTTGTAATGTACACTGGAACCGTCTTCTCAGACTGAACTTACAAAAATGAAAGAGGAAAAAAATTGAAGATGACCACAAAAACAACGAGGTATAAGAATAATCATCTGCGTTCTGCTATAGGTTCTGCTATAGCCACTGACCACAATAATCGCAACACGGGCTCGAAGACATTAACCAAAACAATACAAACCCTTTCAAAACAGTGAACCTTTGTTCAGATAAAATATCCCAAGGGTTACAAATAACATACAACTTGTTGGCAGACGAACTACAGCAGCAGACACAACACTACATCTAAATATAACTATTGGTTTCCTTAGATTTGCACTCTTTTTTCTGTCCGTCGTTCTCGTGATATCTTCTTCTTGTTACATCTCATAAGCAGGTACGTTGTTGGCTAGTTAATGTATTTGGAACACCCGAGGATAAAACTACAGTTGCAGCCTGTGCATCCCCCAACTGCGCAGTAGCCAATTTAAGCCGTCGAACCTCTTCCGTGAGTGCTTCATTCAAAGCTGAAAGGTTTACACAAATAAGATACCATAAAGAACGGTCGTAACAAATGGGTTCTAGAAAAGAAGGCACACGAGCATGGAAGCCACTGCAGCTAATCAAATTTGTGGATGGTAAAAGTCAGTAAAATGTACTCATCAATGCAGTACACACACCATTATCACATGCATGGTCCTGAACTTAACTGGCATCGATTCATTAGTGAGAACTTCAATGCACCATTTTCTGAAACTAATTTTTTGTCGTATAAGTATGCATTGTCCTCCCCTTTAAGAATGACACACAAATTCCAAATCTTTTGAGCCTTTGGAATATTACGCCTAAGCTACACTATTTTCCCTCAACATCATGGATGTAGCTACGATTAAAGCCATCATCTATCAGCTTTAATGTAGTTCGATAGTGCAAGTTCCAGACTTCCAAGATATGTCAAGCTAAACTTACCACAGATTAATTGATCACCTAAGATTGCATGAATTAGAAGCTTAGCAGAAGCAGTGAGGTCAGATGTACAAAATCATTTTGATACACCAGTTGGTAAAATCCCCAGATCGAGGAACCACAACGCTCGCATACCACACTATTCCCATTTTTAGAGGTCCATGCTTCAGCTCCCTTCACTTTTTAAAAATTTGCTCATAAAACTGAATGTCTAACAGAGTGATATGGACAACCATGTACGTGGTTAGAGCTGGCGGCTAAAAGCGGCTGTATGAAACAACCAGTTCATGGATTTGGACCAGCACATATGCAGCTCTAGTTATCCCAGATGGGGAGGAAAACCAACAAGCCATCTATGGAGACAACAAAATGTGGCAAATGGACCTATTTTTGCGGTTGGAGCACAACTTATATTACATGTGAACAGCATTTCAGAATATACATAGATAAAGAATTTTGTGGCAAAATAAAATGTTAATTCCAAAAATCACGTGCAACTTATACACTCAACCACCTGATATGAAAACATTTCCACAAACAGAAACATGATTTCCAAGGAAGTTTGCCTTTTCTGCAAATATCAGATAATCCTACTTAATCACACACACAAGAAAAAAAGTGTCCTATACAAAAAGGTGTATTCAGTATATGTGTGATCTTAATTTGTGCTAGGCAAGATAATAACCAACTTGGGATATTTAACAATCAGTAGACAAACAAGATTTATCAACAACAAACATCAGTTCTTTGCAAAACATTGTCAACTGTAGATTCCATGAGCCAAAATTTTGGATAAGGTTGTTGGACAAAGAATTTGAAAAGACTACACTTTTATAAACAGATAGAGCCAATTGTACCTTGTTTCAGCTCCTTGACAACTATTGAATTTCTGATAACACTAGATACCAAATTTAGATGTGAAGCAAGTAGCTACTTCACCACCAACTCAAGATCACTCTATCCAAGCTTGACATACCCTTTTGCTAATATAGAGACAGCATCAAGATGTCAAAACATATGTTGAATTCAAAGTGCAACTTTAACTTCCAAAGATACACCTTGTAAACAACATGGCCTTTGCCGGTATTGAAGCCAGGACTTGCTCATGCTGACTCACAAATTATGAAAGGGAAAACTCATGCTAGAGGGGCGTCACCTTCACCTTATGAAGTGCCTAACCTCGATTCCTTTCTGTTTTTCTTGTACTTTTCTACTTTATATATATATGTGTGTGTGTGTGTGTGTGTGTGTCTGTGATTCCAGTTCCAATCTGTGAAATTTTAAAAAAAGGAAGAAAAAACACATGTTCTTTCCTTTAAAAGGCAGAATTTTATATTTTCTTCTTTTTATTCTTTTGATATGCACCCCTCTTTTAGTAATACACAAGGACCTGAAATTTCCTCAGGCAAAAAGTGCAATTAATATTTGTATAAGATTTAATAGGCCTAGGAACATAAAAGACATAAGAAAATCTGGTATTTTATTTTCTTATTATTAAATCATAAGATTATTGTGTTGTCTTTTATTTAGAAGAAGGAATACTTAAAGGCTCTCTTTCTTTTTAATGAACACTAGAAAAAACATGAACAAGGGTAACTCTCAAAATATTTATAATTTTTCATTTTTTTGGGAAAAATATTGATAAAATATAATGTTATATATTATATAGAGTTTTAACTTTTGAAAGTAGAGTAATTTTGGAAGAGTGTAACGTTTGTAGAATACTATTAATTCATAAAATTTTCTACTGTATCCTTGGCAAACCTACACATTATACTTGTTTTCCTTATCCTCTTTTTGAATGTGACCTGCTTGCAACCTTCTCTTCTATTTTAGTTCAATTACAAGGTCGTGTAAATTTTCTGAATCTTCAAATGCTTTCACAATTTCAAAGAGAAAATACATTGAAAGATCAAAATTCTGGTTTGTTCCAGTCGCTATATCTGCTCTCACTTACAAGCATATGAATCAATCCATATGAACCAGAATTGATGCATATAAAACAAGAAGAGAAAAACAACAGCAAGTTACCATCTCGTAGCTGAGCTTGTTGTTCCATAGCTTGAAGTCGAAATTTGAGCTCATTGTTTTGGCTTGTAAGCCCAGCAGAGTCCCTCTGCAAGGAACATTTTGATGACCAATGCTTAAGAGCCGAGCAGCTCGTCCATGGGTGCAATAATATTATATATCAGCAATTATACATAAGCACTGTAAAGTTTTTACCTGAAGCAACGTCAACTGTGCAGATAATGTGGTAGCTTCTGTTTGTAAGGTTTGCACCTTGTGTTCTAACTCTGAAATATAGCGCATCTTCCTTTCTTTTGAACGTGCAGCTGATTGGCGATTAGCCAATATCCTACATCACGATTTCTCAATCAATAGAGGAAGTACAATTTATCCCATTTTGCAGTTCAGAATAGCTATCTGATGTAATCAAATAGTCAAGCATAAATACTAAAATACATTGCAACACCCATAGAACTTGAACACTCTGGGATGGGCAGTAAAAAGAATGATTCTATATTTGGAGCCAAATTGAAATAAGCTTCAATGAATCAGCATCAAATGCAGTTGATTCCTGCAAGTTGAAGTTTATCATTTCCACCATCTTGGAGGCTCCCAAGGAGGCACATCTCACATCTGTGCTCCAGATCTCCAGATGTTTAGCCTAATTGTTGCATGCAGCAATCATTGTGCTTAATTGACATTTACGGAACAAAGGGAAAAATAGCAATGCATTAAAAACAGGCATGGGCAAACTTAAACATAAGAAGGCACCTTTTAGCACGTTTGGGATCAGTCATTGCGATCTCCGCAAGCTTTTCACTGGCCATAATCTTCTTCATCTCATCACCACTGAACTCCCCATTCCCAAACTCCAAACTGAAAGGAGTTGCTCCATTCATAGAGTTGCTACGAGAATGTCGAAGTCCCTCATTCCCTGGTGAAGGAGGCAATTTAGGACTACCTTCACAAAAGTTTGGCATCCTCCCCATGAAGCTATCCATTGAAAGGCTTCTACAATGGCGTGAGTTGACGGTATGAGCAGCAGCATTAGATCTGCTGCCTTCTCTCTTCTCTTTCTCTAGCAATAGGGAAGGATTTAAGGACTGTAGACCATTACTAGTTTCATTGACACTGCTCTCAGCATCATCACTGCTGTCTAGTAGATCGTCTTTAAAGCAATTTGCTTTCGTACCACTGGTTCCACTATCCAAATCGTCATGATTTTGAGAACCCTGCTTATCAGAAACTCCACTGCTGCTCAAAGCCTCCACTGTGTCCAAATTCATGTATGCAGAGAACAAATCATCTGCAACCTCCTTATCAGATTTCTTGTCACCCATATCTTCAATGTTCGGAGCGGTGGTTCTGTCCCAATCAAATTCTTGTTTGACCTTAGGCCCAAAATTCTCCTTTAGAGAAGCAACTTTGTCAAGGAAGTTCTGCTGAATAAAGGTCGGCGAAGGCAGTGAGCCTCCAGCGAAAGCAAACGGGATTTCGCTATGGGATCGCCTGTGGGCCTTCCTGGGAGGAAGAGAATCAGTGGGACGGGTCCGACTCCCACGGTCGAGAGGTTGCGGTGACGGGTTCTGCGGTTGACCACCAACATCTCTATCCTCCATGGGGATATCAACGGAGATTGGGTCCGAGACTGAAGAAGATGAGTCCCGATAGGGTGATGGGCTCAATGGCGGTAAAGAGTCGAGGGAGAAGAATGCTGGCTGGGACAAAGATCGAGAATGAGATGGAACAGGGGCTGAACCATGGAAATGCATATGAGAAGGATGGGAATTAGGAGGGCGAGAAGAGATTGGGGACGGAGATGTCGGTGGCAAATGCGGGTGGGATGGAGGAATTCCAGGACGCTTGCTGTCGAGATTAAGACTCTGGAAATGCTGCACTGGGGATCGGATCTGGGAAGTGATCGACTGCGGGAGCTCGATTTTGCTTCCCTGCTGCTTTGGGAACGAAGAAGATGACGTCCCAAAGGAAGATTGGAGGCGTTGAATCGGATCCGCACGTGCCTCCTCCATTTCGTCCATGAAAATCAAGCCCCCCACCCTTTCTCCTTCCCCTTCACTTTCCTTCTATTGACAGACACCACGACAGTCTACGTCTATCCTGTACTCAACTCCCCACGTAAAACTCACACCCCAACTTACTCAGACGCTTTTGAAACCCCCAATTCCCTCGAAATTCATAAATCCGAGAGAAAGGAACGACGCCTCTCAGCTCGATCACCGACTCGGCACTCCTTCCGTTCAAGTTCACCAAAAATCCGGTTAACTCTAAATGCACCACCCACTCTGACGCAAAAAATCGTCACTCCCACTCAGTTTCTTCAGAAACCCCGGTTTTCTCCAAACCACAGCAGTCAGCAGAGGAACAAAAGCGGGGGAAAAAAATAGAAACAACCAGAATAGCAGAAATGAACGCCTTTGCCCCTTGGGCACAAGATTACAGACGAAGTAGAAGAAGCAGAACGTGGCACTAGTAGTTCGAAAAGCGTAAACCCAAGAGCCAAACCATAAAATACTCCAAAAAGGAGAAGAATGCACCGGACCCAGCGGAGGATGCAGCACCGACCGCTGAGAGAGGGGCCTAAACCCCACTGAGCCCGGCGACCGGCAACCACAATGCCGCTGGAAGAGCACGGATTCCCGCCGGAAAACCAGAGCTCAGTACCTCGGAGAGCTGACGCTGCGCTAAGAACCACAGCGCGAGCTCGAGATCGGAGAGTCGGAGCTACCTGCTCGTCGATCACCGGAGAGGGTCACGCGCTTCCCGATCTCATCTCCGCCCCCCGCCTTCCCGGATTTCATTCCACATTTTCATTCGGATTAAATTTAGGGGGTGACGTCCTGCTCCATCCCACACCTCCCCCCTCTTAAATGCTGACCCTCATTTCCCGCTATTTTCATCCCGCCCGCGCTTTATTTCATGATTTTGCATTCCACGCGCTTCCTCCCCTCAGAAACTTCTAACCTCGCCCAGGTAATCGTATCAAATACCAGAACGAGGGGCCGACGACATGCTTCTTTCGGAAAATTAGCGAACCCCCTGCTTAAGAAATCGAGGTATTTGGAAATTATTGTGAACCGAAGGAGCGGGTCAGTGTAATTTGTGAGACTTCAATTTTCTGTCCGAACCCATCACTTTCTTACCCTTTTCCACCGCGCGACCAGCTTCTTCCCCGTCGTGATCTCCGCTCTCGTGTCGGCTGAGTGCCGTCAAGGCGGTCAATGTCAGATTGGTCGATGACCGGCGACTTCTCCCGCCAACGCCCAACCGCCGTCAATCACGCCGTGAACTCCACGTGGACCCTCTCCGATTTCTCCATCCCCTCTTTTCTTTTCTTTTCCTTTTCCCGGCCGGCATCCTTTACATAAGGACATTCTCGTACTTTTACATAGTTTTAGAATTTTTTCCAAATTTTTATTTATAAAAAATCACCTCTAATTCCTCGATGCCGGATTCGTCGTCCCGTCGGATTTGAATTTTGACCGTGAATTATTAATTCTTTTTACTAGCGAAGTTACTAATTTGGGTCTCGGGGACGTAGTCCTGGCAGTCGTGGGAGCCACCTTTACGGCTCTCGTTTCTCTCTCTACAGAGTCGTGGCAAACAATTATTTGCTGATGTCACCATTTATATTCGTGGTGGGTCCCGCTTCCTAGCTCCGGGAGGGCGACGTTGCGCAAGGCGATTGGCTGCCGACCCTCCCTTCTTCGCTCTGTCCGGAGCCGCTCGTCAATGCCGGCTTGATCGCCGGAGCAAACGCGCGTGGAGTTAAATCTCTTCTTTAAAAGTCTCAATAACTTTCGTTGCAACAATCTCGAGTTAGATCGCGTCATATTGGAGTATAACTTCTTATGTCTTAATAATTTTCTGATTTTGAATTCAATGTTGATTAAAGGGCGTGTTTTAGAAGATTCTTAGTTTAAATTTTACTAATTTAAAGATTTGAAATTCTAATGATCTCATATCTTGAAGTATCTCAAAACTAACGATTAAATAAACATAATCTAAAGACATCGCTTTCTCTTTTTTCTTTTTCGTTCTAACTGATATATATCTTAGCGAAAGCTAGCGGCCAAGAGCTAAAGCGGCCTTTTATTCGAGAGTTGTCAATAAAGCGAGACTCTTCTTTAAAGATGAAAAGGAAAATGGAAAAGAATTGATTTGACTTGCTCGAGTAGGTTTCTAACATGAGTGGAAATTGAGATCTTGAGCGAATTACGACGAGATTGTTGTCAAACACGTCTAAATTTTGAAATCAATTTTATAAAATATTTTTCAATATCTAAAGGTAGAAGTTTGGTGTGATGTTGACGATATAGTATGTCAAGACAAACGGCAAAATAAATTAATTTTATAATTATTTTGGTATGATGTTGTCTAATATATTTTTTTTCCATATTTCATTTGCTTAAAGCATATTATGTCTAATTTGAAACCAATCTATGGACATAAAACTAGATCTGCAGAACTAAGCTTACAAATTAAAACGACATCCACATGGTTTTTTTTTTTTTTTTTTTTTGGCTTGGCTAATCATTTCCCTCTATTTTTTATTCATGAGCTTCCTGCATTATCTATAAGAGACAAGCTTTTTCAAATTTATGGTTTAAGGGGAGAGAGCTAAAGCCATGAACAAGATGATAAGGCCAATAATTTGGTCACATTATTATAGCATGGGGCCATGCGCTGCAAACACCTCAATATTGCTTGTCATGATATTGCCTTTGCTGCTTATTCGAATTCTAACCTCCGAGAGATAATCAAATTGCAGCCCATTCACCACCCTTAGAAAGCTGAACCACACTATATTACATATATATATAAGTTGGTACAAATCAAGCCATTTGGGTCAGAGACAAAAAATCGGACTTGTTGAAAAGTAAAATATTTTGATGCAATCTAACCTTATAGATGTGATCTTAAAAGTGATCTGATGAAAATATACATTACAATAGTTTTTTTACATTAATAATGTTTTTTTAGTAATTGAAAAATCATCAAACTCTTAACATCAAAACTTCGATAATAGAAAGAAAGACTAATTTTCTTATAAAAATAACTTGAACTAAAAATGATTTGTTTGAATTAATATTTATCAATACATTAGAAAGTTCACATTTTGATTGAAACGCTTTTATTACAAATCTAAGAAGTTTATTTTTTATCATCTACCAAGTAGTCTAGTATTTACGGTACATATATATATGAAAGTCCAATTTGAAATAATTATATTGAATTTCAGGTGTGTTACAGTAAAAAAGAAGGCAGAATCTTCATGCCAGATCTAACCAACAATCTCCACAGACTTCTACATTTTATTTCTTTCCATTGATTCAAGTGAGCGAGCAGAGTATCTCGACACAAGCAAGAGTTTAAGTTCCTGCCTCCCTTCTTATGCTCTTAAAGTTCAGAGTTGTGTCGGTGTCTGGTGTATATTTGATAATTATCAAAATTAATTGGTACTTTTTTGTGGTATCTGCATAGCATATTAAAATCTAAGCTAGCTGAATTATTCCAAGCAGAAATTCAAATTTGATTTATCATCGATGGGCCGCAAATGGGTCCAACTTGAAACATCTCAAAGAACATTGGAGGTCCTGTTGGAATTGAATTTGGCAATATGGAAAACGACATGATCTTCAAACCAGATCTGTCCAAATTAGATACACAAGTCCAAGCAGAAACCAATAACAGTTTGATCTAAGATGTGCAGACCACTTTGCCATAGCACATTGGTAACTTAAAGGTTCCCAATGTGGAAGTGGCATTTCCATTTGGATCTACCAAACACCCGGATAAGGGGGTCTTTGATGAGGCTGAAATTGTATAATTCTAGGATTAAATTTCTCATCTGTGATCAAATGGGAATTGTGTTATTAAACAAAGAATTTTGGTTTCGGAATTATACGTTCATCCTTGATCAAAATTCCGAGGTTGTACACTCACCATAGAGGGTGGAATTATGATTCAAGAATTTTAGAATTCTTTTTATCTCTCTTTAGGATGATGGTTTTAATTCATCAATTCTAAAATTTTAGTTAATGTTGTATCAAACACTTGTTTCATGTTTAGAATCAAAATTCTAAACTATAAAACACAGAGGGAAACAAGAACTATAATTTTCATTCCAATTCCAGGTATAATTATGTTTCTAAAATTTTAAATCTCGAATCAAAATTCAAGGCCATCAGACACCCTTAAAGAAGAATTCTGGAATAAGATGCTGAGATATCGCTTTAGTCATTATGATGGTAAGAGGAAAAAGAAAAGATCCCCAAAGGGGTTGGTGCAATGGCGGAGGTAGGAGCTGGTATTCAGACAGTTTCTGTGCCAACAAAAGAAAGGGATGAGCAAAATAGTGCATAAGGCACCAAAACAGCCCTGGACCCTAAGGGGATAAGGAGAAGGGATGGGGCTTCGGCCTTCACTCGAGAGATCACGCGAAAGAGGAAAAAAAGGTCAGGACTCCTTATGGAAAAGTCAGGACTCATTATGAAAAAGTCAGCACTAATCTTTGTAAAGGTCAGGACTCATTATGAAAAAAAAAAGAAGACAATAAATAAAAGAGGGTCCATGGTCCATTTGTTCTTCCTCCAAAACATAAAAAATGGAAGGGAAAGAAAATTCAAACACATGATTAACTTCTTAGGATAACAAATATAATTTCGATATTCTTGGAAACGCATTCAAGCTTTTCAACGGGTGACGAGAAGCTCATTTCTATCAGCTTAAATGACTCTGATGAGCAAAACGTTTTCAAATTAAGTTTCCTTCTTTACCTTGACCATCAGGCTCACAAGATCCTCATTTTATCAACCTTTCAATTCTTTTGTGGCCTTATATTGATTCAACTTTTCATTGTTTAAACTCTCCCTTTCTTTCTCTCACCAACCGGCATGTAGCGCAACTGGTTGGACCTGTGGTTCTCAAGTTCGATTCCTATGGGCATTACTCTGTGTTCGGTGTTGACTGTTGAAAGTTAAGTGCTGAGGGTGAAGTTGTGCAGGACCTGTGGTTCTCAAGTTCGATTCCGACCTGTGGTTCTCAAGTTCGATTCCTATGGGCATTACTCTTTGGAATATATTTTGTCATCGTGAAAATTAAAAAAAAAAAAAAAAAACTATCTGGAGAAAAGTTTTGGAAGAAAAGGACAAGAACAAGTTCAATTTCTTAAAGAACATGTTTCCCATTGAACATATTTTATTAAATCTGTACTGCACAAGAAAGGGAAATGGTTGGCACTACCAATAATTGCACCGAACTCTTTGATTTTTCTTCAATATACATTCTCTCAGTTTCGTCGCTTTCCTCTCACAGCGCCGAAGGAGTGCCTCAGAATGGCTGCAAAGCTCGGTCCATATCTCATGATCATCGTGGCGTACTGTTGTGCTCTCCAATGGGAAGTTTCAGGCTTCAAGGGAATTTTACCAAAGGATTAGTGTTGGATATCCAACCAAGATGTTTGCACAAAGTCTGATACAGAAAAAATTTTAACATCCCTTTATTGGACTCGTATTTAAGAAACATTCTATCTGAATCCGCATAAACATTCGGTTGGATTTAGAGACAGATTTAGTTTCAAATCGATATTCTATATCCAATGTCCAAACATTCGAAAAGTAGTTTCTTAACATGTGGGTAATGTGGTTTGGATTTGGTTTTATATCTAAAACCAGAATTTGGATTCTGTTGTGAAAATTAAAGCCAGATTTGGACTGGATTTGAATTGTGAACTCAAAAAAAATCAAATCCGGATATAGTATAAACTTTTTTTCATTGGATCCAAACACATGAACATCTTACCAATAGGATATGACAATGAATACATCCCATTTGAATTATACATGTTAAAAACTATCAATGTTATATACATGCATTGGACCCCGGGCAAGGGAAAGGAGGAGAATTTCTGCCTCTCTCTCGAGTAATAGGAGCTATAGCAGCAGTATTTGAAACCGCCCGCAGATATATAAATATTTTCCATGTTATATCTGTCAGAAGCATTTTGAATTCGACTGGTGGAAGAGAAAGGAACTCAGTAGCTGATAAATAATGTCGTTATCCTTGGTGAATTTACCCAATCTCGCAGCATTAAACGCTTGTATCGCCTCAAAATTTTTACATCTCTCTCTCTCATGTATAATTGCACCATGTGCAGTTATTGCCCGATATAGATTGGAAGCATTTATCATGCTTGTGAGAGTTGCCACACGTTAAGGGCAGGGTTTTGACTGCCATAACACATTCTTTCGGCAAATATATTAAAGTAGTTTCTTCCCTCTAAGGTTCGCAACCTCATGCATTAAAATAAAAGTTTTTCAATGTTTATTTAAGGGAAGCAGCATCTAGTGTAAATCTCCGATGGGCATATTTTATATTTATAAGGTTCTAGAGGGCTTGAGTAGACTTATGGTACATCTTTTGACCTATGTGTCGTGTATGTAAGTGTTTGCAGCTTATAAGAATTATACACTAGAACATGACAATAACCACAGAATTTAAACCTTGAATCCCCGGTTGCTCTATCTCCTTGGAGGCAAAAATAAATATCCTTAAGTTGCTTCTTTTCCAACCTAATCGGATGATGTACATAAGCAAGAAAAAAAAAACACACACACACACACATTATAATTCTCACAATTGCAGAACCAAGATCATATTTTTTAGTGGCAGGAAACTTTTTTGTTTATGTTAAGTGTACTCAATATGAAGGTTGTGGATTTTTCTTGTCTAGTCCACACGTCATGATCAGTGTAAATGGGTCAGATTCAGATCAGCTAAATGCACAAGAAATCAGGCTCAGTTGGGCCCGAAAGGGCTAAGAAAATTCAAAACTTCATTAACCAAGACTTGATTTACAGCTTCATGTTCTCTCTGCGCATGTGTGCCTTTGACGAATAAAGAGAGCCAGATTCTACCCAACGTAGTATATACTTTGCTTTTAATTTCTAAAATCCCTGAAGGTGGCATTGTTTCTCGTGTTCTAAGAAACCTGAACAATGTTCAAATTTCGTCCGACATACGTTTCTCAACATAGACATTAAAAATTCAACAAATAAGATGCTAATTGTTGTAAGAAAGCCATGCCGTCGTTGGCATCTGCAGTCTGCAGATCTCTGATGTTTCTTTGGAAAGCTTTTGATCAGTGCATGTGCATTGTTGCGTATCTCAGCTTGCAAGCGCTTTCTGTGTTTGTGGTTTGAAAAAAGTGTTCTGGACCTTTCTGCAGCTCTTTTCCTTTTGTTTTAAGACTACATATACCACTTGGTTTTCTCCATATTGCATCCACACACACTAAAAAAAATTACCCGATTGCATGCATGGTTTGTTGCTAATATAGAGAAGCCAATTCTCTTTCATGCCTTTCAATCGTAAAAGTTATGGATATACACGAGGGTTTATTATAGTTTGATTGCTTGTGAGATTTCTTGTTTTGGCCTGACTTGGGGTAACCATTATGAACATCTACAGCAACGCTTTCAGTGAAGGCCCTAGAGGAACCTAAAGAAGACAGGAATTGGCCTTTGCATGGACTTCTCCAGGCTGTTCGGTATAAGATTTAATGTTATCATGTTATGCCTCCAGGATGAAGAAATTTGCCAAATCTTCATACATGGATTTCAAATGCTTAAGAGTACCAAGCCTCTTGAATTTTCTTAGCTCAAGGTTTGTCCGTTTGAAAGGTTAAAATCAGAAATGTGCTGGAACAGGGCAGGAAGGACAGCAAAATGATCAAGCTTCAGATTGTGAATTGTCCCTTTGAGAGGTAAAAAAAAGTTAAACATCTTTATATAAAACTTGTTGTTAGGTGAGTAGGAAAAATATTTCATCCTTGTTATGTGAACAGGAGAAGTATTTTATTCTACCATCTAACAAGAAAGCGAAAGCGTTTAGGACCTTCCCTTTATTCCTTTAAGATATTATCCTGCTTTTAGTGTCTCAAGGTAATGATTGAACTTGCATATCAATGTTTCACTCCTCCTTTGCAACACAAAAAAATGAACACACCAAAAGCTTGAAACAAGAACCAGCCACCTACCAGCTCTTGCCGCATCTATTATGTCAACCCTCTGTGTAGACTTAGTTGGTAGGTAAGAATGCTCACATCTAACCCAGTGAGACTAAAGCCTCGACCAACGGTCTAAGCCTGGCCTTTTCAAGGCTTTTCAATAATTTGATATCTTTATGAAAAATGGAGCAACTTTTATATTCTTTCACTTGCAGCAACAGCTTGTTGGGGGATAAGCCCCTTACCTTTATTAATCACAAATATCAATCACAAATATGATGTACAAAGGAAGGAGAAAAATTGGTATTACACAAAATTACCAATCTTCACACTATGATTCACCAAGAGTTTACTCAACTCTTCTAAAACTGAACAACAAAACAACAAAAATGTCGTTAAAAGTGTTATGATCCTATACAAAAATCTCAGTGTCCACTATAGCATCTCCTCTATCCACTCGCATACGATCAAGAACGTGCTGCAGAACATTATTGTCCTCATGCCATTCTCTCCTTCCTTCCAAATATTGCCAGTCCTCCAGACAAAGGCAATGTTTGTGGAAGACACATGAAAATATCCCCCATCGTCCTCTCAAAGACTTTCAGCTCCCCGTCTAAAACACCATTTCACCCCAAAACTAAGGCTGCTGATAGTCCTACCATCACCAAAATAACTCCTGCTTACTGACTCTCAAACTTGGCTTTGATCCTGACATTGACAATGTTAATGAAAACCACCCCCTCCAAGTCCCTCCTCCCATCAATACAATAGAAACCAGTTTTAGCCAAATGTGCACTTTCCTACGAACGTCTTCTGTCCACTTCAAGTTACCGAATACCTCTGAGCTGGTCCTCCAAATGTCCAATTTGATCTCTGCTCCCACGTACTGCACTACATCATGCAAGGCTCTGTTCTTGTACCACCATAGCCTCGAGCAAGTCGCAAGAAATGTTATTTTCCAGCATCTCTTCATCCACTTGCACTTGAACTTGATTGTCATCCATCTCTTGAACTCAAAGACATGTCCCTTTGGGGTATTCTATCAACTCCAAACTTTGACTTGGTCCACCTCCATACCTCCTTAGCGATCCTGCACCCAGTAATAAGGAATCTATTAGTCTCTTCCGATTTCCTGCAAAAAAGACACATTTTAGCAAGAAAAATCCATTGTTTCTGGAGTTTGTCCAGCGTCGAAAGCCGCCCTTCACAAGCCAGGTATGAATACCAGCAACCCCTCTCCGGAGCATGATGAATCCAAATATCGGAATGCCACCTCTCCTTCTCATGCTCTCTTTTGCATATGGCCCAGATGTCTACTGCCTTGAGGACCTCCTGTCCATCTGTACTCCAGACAATCTTGTCCGCGCCATTTGGACCACCTGGTCCCTTCTATAACACCCAAGATCCAGTTCATCCTTCCTACCTCAGTGCCTCCTTCTCTCTAGATGACATCCATCTTCTTTCTAACTGTGCACCGTCTATCCCATTTAACATGGTGCATGTGTTTGGCAATGCCTTCCTCATTCCAAAGAAACCTCATACAAATCTGCTCAAGCTTCTTGATAACAGATTTAAGCATCCTAAAAACCATAATCCAATAGAGAGGGTGATTCATAAGCACGTATTTGATGAGGGACAGCCAACCCGCATAAGACAGCAGCCGGGCCTTCCAACCCGCCAACCTCTTGTTCAATCTTACTAAGCAGGGGTAGACAAAAAGCCTCGGTAAGATCAACCATGAACAAAGAACGAAAGCCCTAAGTAAGAGGAAGGAAGGGTACCTAGGGGCCACTCCAGCATCCACCTAAGCCCCTCTGCTCGACACCCAATGGTGTTCATGTGGAATATCTCCTAGACTCTCCTTTTATAGCTCAAAAGGACTCCCTATTAGCTTTGGCAAAGCATCATCTGCAAACATTACTGCTCCAACCTCTTCGGTAACCCTACGGCCTACGGGTCCGAGGGATATAAAACCTCTTGCTTCGGATTCTCCCTTGAATCGTTCCGGTACCAGAGAAGTAACCAGAAATATAGAAGAATAACTTTTACGGTATTTCTATTATCGGAGGCGCCCCTTGAAAACGGTTAGTGTCGCAACCGCAAATTCGTCAAACATGGCATGAAATGGAAGTTTGCCATTCTCATTTCTCCACGGTACAAGCATCATATCCAATCAGTCGCACTCCAAGAGAGCGTGGCATGCGACAAGAAATAGGAGCATTTGACATATTTCAGGAAATATAGCCCAAGTCCACAGAACCTGCTTCCTTTTGTCCAAAATTTTGAAAGTTGTTAGTAAAGTGGATGAATTTTAAGTTAAAGTCAGAAGCAAAGTGAACAGGGCGTCGCAGGAAGTGAAGTTCCACCTCGCCCAGTACACCCTACAAAAGTTTCTTTGCCGTTAGAAAAGGCCCCTACACAGGAAAGAATCCAAACACCACGGCCAAAAGTGACAGACATACCTTCCCCTATTACCCTGCAGGAGACCCCTTTCCTCCATTTCCTCAAAAACAAAAGTCCCAAACGAAAATACAAAGGATCAAACAGAGATTCCTCCGCAACTTCGACCAACCCTTCCTACACAATAATGTGTATGTGCACAAAATCGTCATGCGTGATCACAACCGCCGCCTTTTGCAAAATCTACTTAATGGTGATGTAGCGGTTCGTCCCATGTTTAGCCCAGTGATCCTTCAGATCCAACGGCATTGACAAGTCGTAGCCTTCTGCAGCCAACTTGTTGAGAAGTTTGCCGAAGGCGCTGCCGCTCATCTTCCGGCCACCCATTCGTGTATGTTTCTTGTTGGGCAGGACAGGAAGCGGGTACAACGACATTGTGGTTGTGCAGCAAGCAGACTGCCATCCTCCATTCCCCCATTTGTAGCACTGCTGAAACTCCCCCGTGCAGGAGCACACAGGGATCGGCATGGTCGAGTTGTCAAACGCCACTTGATTCAGTCCCAAGCCTTGATCCTTCCACTCATGTTTCGGGAGCTGCTTGTTCAGATCTTCGCCAGCCCCCTGTCTCCTTGGTTTCCTCGTCCTTGGAGTAGGCTTCAGGGCAGTGACCACTTTCCTCTCTTTCCTTGGTGCCCTCACACGTCCCGGTTTTACGTTAAGAACAGCATCTGATACTGACATTGGGTAGACGTTAGTCATTGGAGTTTCTCTAACGTGGCAAGCCGCATCCGAATGGATATACTTACCACCACTCACCCGTGAGTTAGCAACATGAACACTTGGAGGACAGGCCATCCCATTCTCCCTTGCATACTCCAGTGCTGCTATTGCTGCATCACGCTCCATCCAAGCAGCATTTCTCTCGGCATATGCAGCATCTCGGTGAATGATAGCTATATCTCTCTCAGCCAGGGCAGATTTTTTCTCATTGACTGCCGCATCTCTCTGATGGATAGCAGCATCTCTCTCAGCCATGACAGCCATCAGTTTCATGGCTGTGTGATCCTTCATCGACTGTGGAGGCAGAATCCACTGCAACCAACACATACTAGGACCATCAGCAAAGACTACTGTTATGTTTCACTGTATGGGAGTGTGCGACCTCAAGTTCAAGGCGAGAAATATACCTGATGAGAAAGCATAGGCTTGTACTGATCTGGCTTGTGCCCATTTTCTCTTTGCCCACCTTTCTCCATGCTCCATTCAATTTCAGTAATCACGCAAGCTATGCATAATCCGCTAAACTGCTGGGTCAACGACAATTTTTTCTAAATGAAAATGAGAGTTTTCCAATACAACTCTCTTGATTGTATACGAGAAAGAAAGTCAATGAAACTCCATATACAACTGAACCTAGTGAGATGGTATTGAGGAGGTTATCTTCGTGATAGCAATGACATAATCCTGCACCAAAAGAATTACAAGAAAACTATGATGATCGTGCACCAGTCAACCAATACTGAGTGTCGATAAAAAAGAATAGCAGGCATATAAACAAAAACATAAGAAAAAAAACGCATATCCAAACAATAAGTCATAACTAAATAATATGGAAATCTGTTCAAGAAGGTATCTAAAGTTCTTCAACTAGCCCGTCACTGTCATACCATGATTTTAGCAACTAGCTAGCTTTTGTCTATAGCTATGACCATAAATATTTCTTTGCCAAGCACTTTAAAGATGGGCTCTTTCATTAGAACAATGCCAGCCCAGGATCATATGCACCATTCAAAATTCGTCGCTAGTAATATAGATCTCAATCTCAACCGAAATTTACCCCTCAGAGCCCATAGTAATAGTTGAATCTCAAGCCAAAGAGATCCATTTCCCACAAACAAGACAAAGATGAGTTATTTCCAAATTTGAAGTTGAGGCAGAAAGTCCAGAGAACTCCAAACCAAGACTGATGGGAACCAGTGAGCTAGTGCTGGTATATTCAAACCCAGAATAAGTCCAAACCAGATTTTTTAAAATTTATGGAGCCATGATGTTGTTTGTTCATGCTTCAAGTGTCCAATCAATTAAACCAACTTGTTAGCAGCATCAAGACATTACTTGCAATCACAAGACTTGAGTGATAAGACAGCTCAACTTTAAAAACATATTCATGGGAGGCAAGCTACTTGCAAGCTACACCCCACATACGTCCCCACCCCCCTGAACTCTTTAAGGCTACACCCACGTTCAATGCTGATGCAAGTTTATATATAACGGGGACTGGTTTTTTCAACCCCTTTCTCCTCCCTAATTTTCCCTCCCCTTTCTTTTCTCTTTTTCCTTTCTACAACCATCATTCCCCACCCTAAGAATTATGCAATGCAGGGAGAGAAAGAGACACACATAACCTGATTGAGATCTCATTATCCCATTGACACCAGTGGCCCTTCCCACTTGTTTAACCTTTCATCAGAACCTTTAAATAAAAAATCAGGAGATGATATATATGAACATTTTGCTCAAATTTACTAGTATGAGAAACTTCATAGTAACATTCATATTTCTACTTTCAGCAACAACAAAGAGATGCTGTTAGGTTGCCCAAAAAGCTAAATCGAGGTTAACCCTCAGGAACCATGAAGATTGCCATCACTACTTGCAGCTTCTAGCCTCAATCTTCCCTATCAGCATCACATAGAGCCCAACAAGGCCACCTTTACATCAAATAACAAAACTTGGAAACCCTCTTTCAGATCTTGTAGAATAGTAGATGCAAACACTAAGAGTTTAAGCTTGCACCTAAAACTAAGCTTCCTTTCAAATTTAATTTTTATTTCAATCGTCCACTAACATTAGGTGACAGTATCTCCAATTTCATCTCTCAAAACATCCTTTTTTATTTGCTTCAATCTTAAATTTACAATCTTAAATTTAAAAACAACTTCACATCTTGCATACATGAAGAGATCTTCTTCATCCCTTGCTCCAATTTACCTACATTACTAATGGGTTTTTAAAGATGGACCATTTTGGTCTGATCATTGCTTGCACCTCTCCAATCAGAAGAATAAATGTTTAACAGCCATTCAAGCAGTAGCCCACTTTGACACCTCTTCTTATCAAGCAACACAAGTACCATGAATGCTCATGTTTGGCCATTTCGATAACTTCAAGCCGCAAATGATCAAACCATGAATGCATGCTCTCACTTAAGATGCCATAGTTTGATCATCGAAAATCTGTGTCAAGAACAGTCCAAGATGACATGAAACTATATGCATATTGAATAGAACCTTCTCCCATGAATAGAAGTTCCTCGGACTAATAGAATGCCAAGCCCATTAAGTCGAGAAATGCCTTTCAATCCCAAGAACAACCACAAATTCAGTAAGTCATCAAGAAGGAGTTGATACCTAACTATGTCACTTTTTCCACTTTTTTGTATTTAAAGATTATGAATTCTATGAACAGAGCTTTGTCATGCACAAGTATCTAAAAGAAACAGGTCCTAAACACTATTATAAGTTCAGAAGTATCAGAACTGATGATCAAATTTTCTTTTCTAGAGACATAATGCCATTCCAAAAATTCCAACTAATAAAGTGGGCCACTGGACAATTTATTAGACATAGAAGAAGAAGAAATAAAAATTCAATTGATTTTAAAATTAATAAACTAAGCCTATCAAGTTGTGTGTTTCTATACTAATAAATACATTATACAGCATGCCTAGATAATATAAGATGGCCAAATAAGTGTTGCCAGAACTAGCATCTGTGCCCTATAAGTTTGCTGAGAAATACAGTATATTGTCTGATAAGCAGCAGCCTATACCAACCTATTTACTATTTTCTAAATAGAAAATAAACAAAAAAAATGATTTAAAATCATCATTAAACTGAAAAAAGCTTCCTTAAACAAACAGCCCTATTGTTTCAGAGATGGGCTGACATGATGATATCAGCTGCACAATACGATAATGACAATATTGAGTCAAATATTATAAGGAAGATCACATCAAATGGATGCATAGTCACAATTCACAAATATCATTAACGGGTTTAAAACAGCGAGGTTTTTCTCGAGTATTTTTTGAAAAAGCTGAAAGTTTCAGGAAAAAATCGGCAATTTCTTAGAAAAGAAAAAATCCCAAAAATTAGGGAAAATAAAAAAAATGAAAAATTAACAAGAGAACATAAAAAATAACATCTGAAAATGATAAAAATGATGTTTTAGTAATGATATAAATAAAGATAAATAATTTAACTTAAGTGTAAACTTTACAGCAAAAAATAATGTAAAAATAATGAAAATTAAGAAAAAAAAGGAAACAAACAGTCTTTTTGGTTTTCATTATTTTTAACATTTTTATCAGACATTTTCCAAAGAACAGTTTTTTTCTGACTATGATACATAGTCACAAATATTAGCACTATTGAAAAATATTCGGTTGTCAACATCAAAAAGGCATGAGTTGACTTTGAAGGGAAAATCTCACAATATCTTCAAAAGATCACTAACGGGTATTTCTTGCAAACCTAGTGATCTTTTGCCCCTTGTACAACGATCTTCATAAAATACATTTTTAATGTACGATTCCATTTTTTGTTATTTTAAAATTTAAAAACTTTTCCATCAATATATTCATAAGAATCAGGATAAGGCTCTTAGTTTCAATTGTTTTTTAAATTTTTAAAGTTTTTAACTCCTGAAATTTTTCAAAGGAAAACAACTTTGCCAAAAGTAGCAGAATCTGTGAGGTTACAGCTCACTATCAAAGATCTCGTACTTTTGGTTGCAAACGTTTAGTTCCTTCATCCAAAAATGACAAACTTTTCTAGAAGTTTTTGAGTTTTCTCTTGGTTATACTGAAACCCAGAACAAATATATAGATGTTAGGACATCAAAATTATGCTTCAAAAGCAGACTATCCATTTCAGTATGCCGAAAGGATGAGTACTATTTTGACATATACATAAAAAAAGACGGAACTATATCTAAGGGAGAAGTTGAGTATCCATTCATTTGAGATGTGTTGACTAAATTTGACAATGACAGATTAGCTCTTTCCCATGAATCAATTCCTACTAGAAATACTCTCTGCATTCCTGTTTTAAACCTTCAACACGTTATGATGTCAAATATCACCCCAAATGGTATAAAGATTTAATTGAACGTTCTAGAGCGAGCCAACCCATGGGTTATTTAAGACTTTATTTTATTTGCCCAGTTGCAAATTATATTCACAGGAATATGGCTTGAAGCCTTGAACTATGTTATGATGTCAAAGATCACGTTAAACAGCATGAAAATTGAGTTGAATGCTCTTGAATGAGGCAACCCATGAGATATCGAAGACTTTCTTTATTTGATCACTTGCAAAAGTCTATCCACAAGAATATGGCGAATATGGCATGAAGCAAGAGAACATTTTTGTCCCCATTGCCCTTATGACCACACTATCAAAAGTCTTATATATACTCATTGCTTCTACTAGAAAAATTAAGTGTACACTAAATGAATGTAACAAAAATGCTATCTTGAATTAAAAATCAAATAAGGATGTTTCTATAGAGTTTGCCCACAATATGAGCATTCCAAAAGGTATCGTGATTTGTTCTATAAGGTCTCAACAAGCTTCCTAAAGTCTAGTTTGGTAGATTTGGTTGTATTATACATAACTTTGGTATTGTAACATGTTAAAATTCTCCCTACATTATTTGTTATAGTCCCAAAGAAGGAAATGTTTTACAACTGCAAGACTAGCTCCACATGTCAAAATTGGCTTTCTAGTCCCTAAGGGTGCCTTTTACCTCAAACCAAGTTTGTTACAAGTACCACTGTCATGACTGAGATCTCTGATGGCAAAATTGTTGATACACTAAAAACCTATAGGGTTTAAAATAAGCATATCTCTTGGACAACCCCTGTGCATCAGAATTTTCATGACTTAGCTGACCATATCCAGATGACGTATAGTGCATGTTTCAGGTTAGAATAAGCGCCTATATCAGCTCATGTCAGTGGAATTTTCCACTTAGTTCACTATATTAAGGAACATATTATTAGGATTATTTTTATTACCTATGTCTTAAATAGAGCCAATAAAACCCTCTATTGATCATTACTGGAGTAGTGACCCTAATACCAGCCATTCAAGTACCAAATATTTGTGTCGTTCGTCTGATCACACAACAGGACGACCCTCCTTCACTTTTTTCCCTTTCTTGCTTATTTCCTTTTAGTTCTATCTCTCTCTCTCTCTCTCCCCCTCTCTCTCTCTGTTCCCCTCTCCACCCAACCCTTCCCCCCACACGCCCCCTCTCTTTTTCGCACGAGATCAGATGAGCCTCAGCTGCCTGCAGCAGCATTCTCTCTCTCTCTCTCACAGACGTACATATCTACAGACTATATATAGGTAATGTACATATCTAATTCAACTATAAATACACGTATTATATACCTAATCGTTCATTACGTTTTTATTTTTATTTTGTTATCTTATTTCCTTTTCTATTTCTTGACCGTAGTGACCAAACTTTACTACCAACCAATTTCAATAAATGTGCACTCGCAGCAGCTAGTCCAAAAAGACCCCAGCTGTGCACGAGTAGGGGATCTTTTCCTACTTCATACGGAATGAAGTTCTAAGCATTGTACCTCAACAAGGCTTCTTCTACTTCTTTTGAGTGTTGGTGTCTGCTTTTTCCTTGCTTTTGAAATCTTTGCCGCTAGGTTATGGTTAACTTTTTATTGTACCTTCTTCGCATCTTTGAGCCATTTGTTTTTTATTTTATTCTTCGTATCTATTTTATAGGAATAGTGCAGATGCTTCTGAGAAAGTTAATAGGTACATATGGAAGGAAAAACAGCTTGTCATCAAAATATAAAACAACACAGCGTTTCAGGTTTCAAACAACAAACAAGCCTGTTACTCGTTCTTCCGTTTTGTTTATTTTTAATATGCAAGATGTGTTGAGACACATATTTACAACTTTCCCAAGAGAAACGTACCTGAAGTGAATCCTTGACCTCCTTCAACTTGTAGGTTGAAAGTCCAATCCCTTAGAAAGTGAACGGAGCACCCGTTGGAAAAAGCAATTTATTGTTCCAATTTTTTAAATAAATTCCAGCAACTTTCTATTATTACAAAATCTATAAGTATCAACTACAAAAACAGTTTTACTTCCGAACTCTGCATAGACATGCAGCTGTTAGCACCGCGTCTCTGATAGTTCATTCAAGTCATATTACCGGAGTCACGACTAAATGAAAAAATTTACACCAAAACCATTAGGAAAACACACCCTTTTGGCACCTCGTTGAGAAAAAAGGATAAGAGGGAACGAAAATTGAACAAATAGTTACCAGACCGATGACTGGGGAACCAAATCAAACCCTAACCTGATATTTTCTTTTCCCGTATTGACTACCTCCATCGGAGTAAGACGATAGAAAGCCTTAAACGAAATCATCTCACCATGGCGAAATCGCCAAACCGCGTAGCAGTTATAACTACTAGATAGGCGGAAAGAGAATCATTTTGTCCTCATTCCGCGAACAGACGCATACTGCGACAAGTTTCCAGTCACGAAAAGAAGATAGAGAAATCCCTCACCTCGAGTGACAGTCGCGCGAGTTCCTCAAAACCCTTCCCGCCTAAACCTTCTTCTCCCTCTGCTCTCCCTCTCTCTCTTTTCTCCACGAACGTGTCTTCGTGGCGTCCTAATCCCCGTATTTGTAGTCGGATGCGAATCACGGGTCGGGTAATAATGATATCTAGGCAGACCCGACCCTGTTGGGTAGTGGAGAGATATTTTGAGATTTTTCAAATTTGTCCTACACTGATCTGCATTTCACAAAATGGCTGCTCTGTTCTGACCACGTTATAAGCGTGGTTAGCAACTTATTTACAGTTATTATAGAAGCAGTGAAATAAATCCATATATTTTTAACGGCTGTTGCATTTACCTTCTTAAGGTACTTGTGTTATTTTGCAATTGATGAAAGAAAAAAGTAGACTTTTGAAATAGTTACGAATAAGGCCTGAAAGGTAGCTATGCTTGTATAATAAACTATCATATTTGAAAAAAAAAAAGAATCATATGAGATTCGCATGTCTGGATACGGATATGGTGACTTTAGAAAAATGTGGTTAAGTGATATGCTGGATATATATCTAAGTACGCAAAATATATATGTACGTATGCAAAACAACAAAAAATAAAAAATAAAATGAAAGAAATATTTACATAAACAAGTGATATAAATAAAAACATTAAGTCTTAGTGAACAACTTGTTAGCTTTTGGGGGCGCTTTGTAACAGGAATATTCATAAAATGTTGCATGAATACGTCCTAAAGATTATGATAGACTCATGAATTATGAAGCACTATGTTACTATTTGTTTACACAATGAAGCATATGTTAGTACCCTATAGTTTATAGTTTGGAACAGACTCGTGCATTTAAATAAAAGGAGAAAAAAATTATAACTATTAGCATAAAACCCATAAATGATAATTGCTTCGACGTGTAAAAAAGTATTTATAAGGAGAAAAAAAGTGGTCTCTCTAAATTGGTTTATGAATTTTTCGATCAATATAACTGACAAATCACAATGCATAGTGCAAAGTTATCTTTCCAAGTCAATGTGAATTGCTATCTAGTTGCTTGAAAAGGTATTTTACATATAGAACATTACAAATCATTAATCAAGTAATCGAACGGCTCATAATGAATTTAATTCTTGATGGGTTATATGTTTCCGCTGTCAACAAAGGAGCAAAAGCATCAGCTAAATTGGAAAGTCTCAAATAGTAAATCGATTCACGTTCGAAGCAAGTGAGTTTCCATACTCATGGAGATGATAATCCGTAGGAAACTTTCTATCGCTATTTTTCAACGACCACATAAAAAGAAGATGCAGAAGAAGATACAGAAACAAAAACAGAAACACAACTCCACCTCTCATCTGAAGAATGCCGCTTAGAAATGAGCCAAAACGCAGGCCAATTAGCCTGAAAATGGTCTCATAAGAACCCCTGCTTTCTCATCTTCATTAGAAACGAATCCCCACAAAGAAACAGCCAGAATCATGGCGGTCTTAGAGTTTCAAACTCTAGAAAGAAGCACAAAGAGAAGGAGCAGCTCAGAGAGTTCTTCACAAGGTTCAGGATAGCCAGAGAAAGGACGCTTTGGCAATGGATAAGGAAGAGGAGTAAAATATATCCGGAAAAAGCGAATGATATCCCGAAAAAGGCGTCTAGCGTCCTAAGATGGAGCCAAATGGACGGTCTTGATTGACGGAGCATGAGTCATCGATCCTCGGCGAGGAGACGACCTGCCAATCGGAGGCCCTCCTCTCCTTCCGCCACTCTCGTATTTAAGTCCTCGTCGTCCATGCCGATTCCTGCAAGTCGAAACCTTCTTTCTCTGTCTTGCTCACGCACTGTTTTACCCTCTCGCTTACTAATGGCTGAAACTGAAGCTGCTCCAGCGGCCGCAGCCGAAATCCCGGTGGTGGCTGCGAAGCCTGTGAAGGAGAAGAAGGCCAAGGTGCCGAAGGAGAAGAAGCCCAAGGAGGCTAAACCAGCTCCTGCTCACCCTCCTTACTTCCAGGTTCGTGCGAGACCCTGAAGGATACATTAGCCTTTCTAGAGATTCACCTCGATCCTGTTATTTTCATTGCCTCTTTTATAATTTTTGGCTTTTCTAATGACTAGAGTTGTGTGAATTTCTTCTATGTTCTTTGTGCTGATGCTTTGCGTTCCATCCTGCAGATGATCAAGGAAGCAATCACCGCCCTGCACGAGAAGAACGGGTCCAGCGCCTACGCGATCGCCAAGCACATGGAGATGAAGCACAAGGCCGTCCTCCCGGCCAACTACAAGAAGAAGCTCGCCATGCAACTCAAGAACGCGGCTGCCACGGGGAAGCTCATCAAGGTCAAGGCATCCTTCAAGCTCGCCGAGCTCGCCAAGAAGAAGGCGCCGGCCGCCCCGGCCAAGAAGCGAGCGGTTGTTGCTTCAGCCGCGAAGCCCAAGGCCCCGCCCAAGAGGGCCCCGAAGGTGGAGAAACACCCCCTGAAGAAGACCCCCAAGAAGAAGCCGGTGACGACGAAGCCTAAGGCCAAATCGATCAAGTCCGCCAAGTCTCCTGTCGCCAGGAAACCCCGCAGGGCCTAACTGATCACCACAGAAAAGCTTATCTTTTCCCTCCTTGTTTTCCATCTTCCTTGTAAATGCTCACCTTCCTTGTAGAAAATGAAACCTGGCTTTTTATATGAATCCTAGAGAGATGTTGTGTATAAGTGTTCTGGAAAGAGATGGACGCCCATGGATGGATGGTTGTGTTTCTCTGGAAAAGAAGGTTCGATGAACCTCGCGAATCGAATCAATGGCGGACCACATGACGTTTTGAATTCATTTTGAAGGAAACACCCCACAAAGAATTCGGGGGACATCACGTATTCTTCCAAGAGGCCTGTTGTCACGGAAGGGGAAAGGATAAAGATGGGCGAGGATTCAAATATCGCCGGTCTCTGTGGTCACCCTGTTTTTATTGTCTTCTCCATTTAGTGGAGGGAAGAAGGAAAGGCCAGAAACCAGTGGGAGCAGCCGGGTTCGGGAACATGGGAAGGAACACTCGGGGGGTGGGCGACGGTGTATGAGTCCCACTATAGAAAAATGGAATCTGATCACAATCTGGATCTGGTTGGTGGTCTCATCTGAGATTATCTGAAATCTGATTACAACCTTTATTTGGCGATTGTCACTAACATTAAGCCTATAGAAGCTGAAAATGTAGATTCTATCTGTTCTAAATTAATTTTCAAATAAAGTTACCACCTTTGTCCCAAAAAAATTTGAGTAGGAGGGTATATATATATATATATATATATATATATATATAAATGTATGTATTCATAATATATATAATTTTAGCTTGTTTCTTAGCTTAAGTCTGTCTTTTTTTTTTTTACTTGTATTACTATACATAAAGAAAAAAAGGGACAGGAAAAAGGAAAAAAATGAAAAATATTTTAGCTACGGTTATTACCATACACTCCTGCCTCATCCAACTGCCAATTCCATTAGCCTTTGCACTTTTAAGTTTCAAACAAATCCATCAGTTTATTATTTTAGCTACGGTTAGCAGCTTACCATGGCTTATCTACTAAGCAAAATGGGTTTATATAATTTGAAAACGAATGTGTGCTGTGTATTTTTTTTAGAAAAAATAGTTTTAATCAACATAATTAACATGAGGGACTAATTTGTTGTATAATATATGTTATTGAGGGAAAACAAATAAAATAAGTCGACTTCAGACCTTTTCCATGGACGCGTTCTTAATGCTATCATCTTCAAAACGGTGATTCAAACGCGACTTCAGCCACCAAGCACCTCTTTAATACCAGAACGGGACTTGAATCCGAACGGAACGTAAAATGCAAGAACGGGAAAAAGTGAAGGGACCACGGGAGTGTAAGCCCCGTTTAGTTGGTCTAACGATGTTAGACCGAGTGGTATAACTGTAGAACGGCCAAGATATTGCCGGGAGGATCCATCACAGACTCAGGCTCCACACACGTCTCTGCCTGTCCCTGGACAGGGAGGGCGACGGAACACCACGGCAGTCCCTTGTTCCCAAGGCTGCAATTTCTGCAGAAGCGGCCCGGGGACTTTCCTCAGTCGGAATTTTAAGTGACCAGCACACTCCATCCCGTGTCCCCGAATTGATGTGACGTCCCCCTTGCTGCCATTTTAAAGATTATTCTTTTCTCAGAATTTTCGATACAGGACTATTCTTATGAAGAACGATATATTCGCTCCATTGGTCCAGCACTGCCAACCCGTTTGCGCGCTCCGTTCTTGTGACGGCGCCTCCACGACGGTTGGGATTCTTGGGAACTCAAGAGCTGCCGGCTGGTAAAGCCAGCCAGCCAAGAGAGGGAGAGAAAGGATGGGAGCGTCCGAATCGAGGCAGGAAGCGACACAGGACGTGACGAAGGACTTGGAGACGACAGTGGCGACGATCTGCCACCTCCCAACTCTCCGGGATGCCTTCACCCGACTCTGCCACGGCAACAACGACCACCACCCTAATCCTCCTCCTCATTCTGGTGATGCTATTCTCTTGCAGACCCTCAAGGTATTCTTTCCCTGTATATACGTCCTTCGACTTGCTGTGCTTTCGTGTGCGTCTTACCTTTTCATAGAAAAGAAAATGTTACAGATTTTGTGGTGATGTATGATTCTGAGAGATTGAATTTCTCCAGACAATTTGAGATAATTTCAATGTCTTTCACTTCTTTGATAAGTGGCTGCTTCCAATAGACCTTTAAATGTAGCTGAAATGTAGGAATTTCTTCTGAGGGAATCTTCTTCTCTTTTCCCTCCTTTTACTCGTTGCAAATTGCTAAGTCCTGTTATAGTCTCATTTTGCTGAATTTTTAGATTAAGATATCAAGAATGATCATTGATTCATTATACTAGAGAGTGTTCTTTGATTCTGTAACTCGCTCTTGTCTGTTTTGAAGCGATTAGTCTGTTTCCGTTCCTTTTGTTAAGAATTTTTGCGATTAGGATTCGTGGTAGTCCATCACCTTTAATTTGCTCTGAGGTAGCTTAACACTGTCTTGGGTTGTGGAAATACGCAGGATTGCTTCAGCTTTCGATTCAAAAGAATTGAGTCAAAATCGCCTACGGAAGACCATTTTCTGAATTTGTTGGACAATGTAGGGGAAGCCATTGTTGACCTATTTTTCACCTGTGAAAACGGACAAGTTTCCTGGATAGAGTTTCTAAGAGGCTATATCAGGTGTTGTGGAAGGGTTCCAGCGTCAGAATCCCTTTGTAACTTGTACAAGCTACATGCGGAAGCAAGTAGAAAAGCAGGCATGCCTTCAAACTTGGACTTTGTTTCGGATTCTGTCGACTGCAGGATCAATGGTTATTTTATGTTAAGGGATGTGCTTACGCTTCTGTGGCTTTGTTGGATCATGATGCATGATTCAAGGATTTCAAGGCTAGAAGTGGCCTTGGCTCTACCAGAAGTGAACCACTTATTATGGTCAATCATATTATCGAACAATGATGTTGGTTCTGAAATTAAACCTATGGACCGGGGCAATGTTGATTTGTCGCAGCAGGTTTCCTTTGACAAGCTTCATAAGTGGGTACTAACAGTGGTGCCTGGGCTTTCAAATTCCTTTACCCAGTATGTGAACGAGAGAATGCAAACAACTAATTCAGTTGTGCAGGTATCTTCTACTGTTTTTGTATGTTGCTCTTGTTTTGGTTTGTTGGAACATAATTCTTTAGCATAACTATTGTATGATTCCTCCGGGCCTTCTCAAAGGTATATGTAGCTCTTCTAATAGGATAATGTCCTTCAATTTTCTTTTCTCAGATCCAAAAAATTGAGAAGTAAAAGTATTTCATGTCTCAACCCCCATCTGTAAAAGTATCTCAGTGGCTTCATTTGTTTTGACATTAATGAAAGGCTAGACACTACCAGAAATTTTGCATTTTAAGCATCTTATGAACTCAATTATGTCATATATGTAGTGATCCACAGTGGGAATGTATAGCTATGCTTTCTGCATAGATTCTTATTCATAATATTCCTTTCCATCTCTATAAGAATGTCTCGTTTAGATGAAGCTTTACTTGACAAGGGAAACTGTGTTTCACACCTTGAAAAGCACTAAGAAGATGCACAACTGAATTTGTGTGACAAGCCGACAATGAATCCTATTCTCTAATGTGGATAAACTCATGATTCATCTCAACTGAATTTCTTCTCATAACTCTTGATGATATTATTAACCATTGCACATGCATCTGGATCATCTTTGTCATAATATATGTTATGGTTACTTGTTCTTCTAAAGCATGTAGTTTTTCCAAGTTTTTGAGGGTTTAATGTAATTCGGATTAAGATATTCCTATGTTAATGAAATTAGGCATCCTTGAGGGGCTTATAACCCCTGGTCCCTTTCTACTGGATGTCTTGGTTTGTGGCCCTTTTTTTAGTGTGAATGAAATCTGGCTGCAGGGAAGGTTGGGATCCATGATCCATCATATAGGGCATTTAGGTTAGTTTTGAGACAGCTTGTTGCAATTGGTTTCACAGTCAAGTTCAACACTTTGACCTGAGGTTCAACATGCAATGACACATGTTTCCTAAGGAGGGCGGATTGCAAATCTGATATGAGAGGACTTAAGAGTAGTATTATATTGATTAAATTGACCATCCTTAAGAGGTTTGTAAACCTCAGGGTCCTACTAATGGTGTCCTAGTTAGTAGCCCTTTCTTGGTGCAAACTAGAGCAGCCAGCAACAAGGCAACTTAGGATATGTCATATCAGCAGTTGATTAGTTTTAGGCATGATTGTTATACTTTCTGCACATTAGACTAGCCTACACATTTAACTGAACATGAATATCATCATGGAATAGATGCCACCGGCCCAACACTTTTTCCCAGGCACATGTGACTTAGGAAAACACTGAATATCAAAATTACTTTAGGATTTTAGGAGGATGCAAGTTTAGCTACTATAATGTAATTGTAGACCGAATCCAACTTATCTTGCTTGTTCAATCACTGTTCTGAATAAGTGAACTTCCCCCAGCTTGTGTTTGCAACAATGAGAAAAAGGGGTTTAGGCGTCAATTGTGTACTTATCTGCTTCTACTTGTACTGGCAATCGGCTATCAATTGTCTTGACTTACCTGCTTACTATTTATGCATTTAGATAAAGAAGGTATTTAACATTTTCTAAGGGGTGTAGCAGGCTGTCTTGGAATCTTGTGCTCAATCGACTAGTGGTTGCCCTGCTAGAGAGGAAAACTCTTCATGTCTGCTGACAAGCGGACGTGCCTGGTCTATATCTCTTACTTTGAGAAACTTCTCTTGTGAAGAGTTAATGGAAGCATGTGTTTCTGGAGGAAGTCTTGCGACATCTGAAAACCTTCTCTACCGGTTTGTGGTCTCTTATGTTTATGAAAAGTTTACAAATATCTTTTTGATGTAGATAAGTTGATAGAAGCTTATCACCAGAATGACCTACATTAAGGACTGGGAATTGGAATCGTCCCCACATTATTGAAGAAACCAGCTCTATAGTTGAACTTTTGCATGTCAATATGCTATAATTTGTCAGTCATAAATGGTGTTAGAAGCACGTAGTTCAACTAATGTAAGGAGAGAGAGAGAGAGAGAGAGAGAGAGAGAGAGAGAGAGAGAGAGAGAGAGAGAGAGAGAGAAGTCCTCCCATAGTTGGGTTTAAGATGTGTTGGTGGGATGTCGTCATGTCGCTAAGTGGCACCAACCTTGCTATTCTTCCACCACATCGTCTTAAAGAAAAAGAGCGACAAGCCGACAAGAGACGTATCCATACATGCAGCCCATGCAGGTATTGGATGAGTTATGACTTTATAACTTTGTAGACTTTTTGGGGATGTAGGTTGTACATAGTTTTTGGAGTGTCAATGGATGTGCAATATCCAGATTGGCTATTGTACATAGTTTTTGGAGTGTCAATGGATGTGCAATATCCAGATTGGCTAACTTCTACACTTTGGGGAGCTATCAAATTAGTTGATGGTATTATCATTACTGGCATTAGTTGGTGCCTAAATTTAAAACATGGGTAGGTTGCTACTGTGACAGGTTGGATCTGGAATTTTTAAGATTAAGGCTTCCATGCTAGTTCGTCTCGTGTTTCTAAGGGCCTACAAATAATGTGTTTTATGAATTATGATATGAGATGTTGAGTTCAGGAATGTAAAAAGTCAAAAAAAAGCTTGAAAGTTCTTCAAATAGCAAAGGATCTCCATATTGAAATTTTTCATAATATACATTGGCTTAGAGAATGGTTGTCTCTATAACCCAAGTTATTGCAGAATTGTCTAAGCCCCTGCTGCATCACAAAACCAATCTGGAAAGGCTAGTTGAGGGAAACCATACATTTGTTCTTCGTTTGACTTTTTTGTAAATGGCATTTGAATTTTTTGAAATGCTATAAGTAGAAAAGAAAAACAGCAAAATCCAAACTTGTTCTATTTTTTAACCATTGGATAATGTATGTTCCATGGACTACCTTCCTTTGTCCCAAACCAATGTAAATCATTGATCACACTGTGGGGCATCCGGTGAACAACCAGGCCTAGGACCTAAAGCAGAAGAAATCTTATGCCTACCCATTCGTAACGAGTCTGGAAACCCTGTTCCAGCTTGTTTTGCACATACTATGCATATGGAGGCTGGCTTAGCTGTCTTGCTCTCTCATTTGACCCTGATAGATCTTCATGGTGACCTGCAAAGTGATTCCTCTTGTTTGTAACTCGTTTTGCTTATGCTAAGAGAAACTGAACTGCAGGACCCACTTGGACTTATTGGGTGAAATTGAATTCTCTATGAAGATGTAGAGTAACAACAGCTAGATGATAAGAAATCGTGCATCTTGACTATAGCTTTGCAATGACAACTTTGATGGAATATGTAAGATAGGTGGGATGCCCACAGACAACAGCCAATCTTGAAGGACCACTCAGAAATCCACTTTGACCATGGAGTGAATCATGGTTGATAAGAACATTGGCATCTCATTTGTTATTTCAATTAGGGTGAACATGATCACTTTTTAGTTTAAAAAAAAGAAGGACAAGCTGTCATTCCATTCTGATTCATTAGCTGGGAGTTTGAGGTGGCAAAGCTTGTCTGTGGCCCTCAAACCCCATTCTAGAGCCAGTGGAACAAGGTTTTGCCTTGCTTCATTCAGCTTTCTATCTTGATTGAGGAGAAGCAATGAAGCAAGGCAGACAGCAGGTTTGTATGCCCAATGAGGATAGTCTACGAGAGAGAAATCAAACTCCAGAGAAGAATTTGAGTCTAGAACCAGAACCTAGTGAATGTAAGGATAAAAACAATTTGGAATCTAATGCTACTGGTCGGTTCTAAAGATTCTGGTATAGAAAAAGCTCAGTTGCTTTGAGGTGTGCCTCTTTTTGTATAGGATTTTGTATGGAAACTGTATATTAGGTCCTGCAATTCCTGTAGGAACGGTCAAACAAATTTTGCCATTGATCAATATCTGAAGGCCTCACTTAATGAAGGCTTTATGCATTATGGAAGAACAAAGAGAGTTCTAGTACCCATTGCAGATAACTGAACCCCTGTACCCAAACTTTCTGGTTCGCCTGGCTTAAATTGCATTCTGTGTTCATTGATTTTGTTGCATATCTAGCTTATCGTTTTACATTTGTTTGTGTTATTTTGGATGACATCTGACTCTCTATTCTCAATATGTGACCTGAAAAATTTCAGGTCTTCTATACACGGGAAGGGGTTAAACAGATTTTGGTCGAACATTGACGGTTATCAAGCACCATTATTGATGCTGGTAGCTGCAAGTACCTCAGATGCTCATGAAGATAATATTAGTTCAAGGCAATGGGTTATCGGTGTCCTTGTTCAGCAGGGCTTTGAAAATAGAGATGTATATTATGGAAGCCCAGGATTTATTTACGCTCTGTATCCAAGTTTCCATGCCTCTGGTTGGACAGGTACACAATCATATTTTTTTGTTTTTTCATCTTTATGTCTTGAATTTCTTTTTTCTCCCTTATTCTTAATGTGATCTCGTCTTGAAGAACTGAGGGAAGGCTTTACTGCACTGAACAGGGAAAGAGAAGAACTTTGTTTACAGCCATCTGCGTGCTACACGAAAAGTATATGAAGCAAATCCAAGACCTGTTGGAATTGGATTTGGGGGAAGTATTGGAAACGAGAGAATATTTATGGATGAAGACTTGGCTCACATTACTGTTCGTCACCATGCATTTGACAAAACTTATCAACCAGGCTCTCTTGTGCCTAATCAGGTCTGTTTTCTAAACTGATAAATCACGGTAGTCTTGTAATTCCCTTGTTCGTATTTTTCTCCCGACTTGACAATGTCAACAAAATTTTGTAATACCAATAGTGTCAATATATTCACTTCACCTCACTTCCAAAAACTTTTACTAGTCTGATTGAATGTGCTTGCTTGAGGTTGGACTATCCAGAGCTTTGCCCTGTCGCTCAATTAAATGGCGTAGACTGTTGTTCAGGTTTACTGAATTTTTATATATCGAAAATTTTTCTCATTGGTGATTCTGCATAATTATGAAATCCATAAAAACCTGCAGGGCTTCCTGGCTGTTGAAGGATCTGTTCTTGATGTAGAAGTGTGGGGTCTGGGAGGTAAATCTGCAAAGCAAGGTCAGGATGCTTATAAGAAAAGAGAAGGACTTTTTACTGAACAGAGGCGTAAGGTTGGTCCTAGTGTTTCATGTTATTCTACGCAGTCATGCTGTGGCTTCCTTTCTCAGCATTGACCTTGTTGTTATGCTGTTGCTTTGCTGTTCTATCCTTGATATTGTTGTCATGTAGCGATTAGGTCTTTGAAATTTTCATTCTTGTCTGCTGTTCTACAGGTTGACCTTAAGACTTTTGGAAACTGGGAAGATTCTCCCGAGAAGATGTTGCTGGACATGGTTTCCGATCCTAACAAAATCCAACGGGAAGAGCGCTAGTACCCTTTTCATCGACCATGTACAGGAAAATTACTATGCAAATGATCAGGTTCTATCCATCTCATGGAAGTTTACCCTTTAAATGTATTACTTTGTATTCAAATGTATTACTTTGTAGTATATGTACAAAACCAGGTGAGATGTGCAAATCAATTTTTGAGGGTTCCCCTAAATGCCGACATTTGTTTTAGGGGGTGACTGCAGGCTGAAATACTAAGAATCTAAGGATATCATCCGGTATAAGATTTGTATTGGTCACATTGGCCTATATTGACCGTTACGGGGCCAGTATTTCAGCAAAATAAGAACTAATTTTTATTTTATTTTTTTAAATTTATTATGGCTAACACGGACCGGTACGGTAACATGCATCATTTTTCAGTTTTTCTGATACGAAACCAGGATAGATACTTAAAACAGCAATTAAGAGAACAAAGATTTTGTGCTTGAAGGCACCGTAGCCACGGGTAACAAATGCGTGAGTCTTGGGCTCGCAACACCACATATAAACTTGTCCTCAATGCAAACAAAGTTTGAAAAATTTATGCTTGCTACCATGAAAGCACTTAGACCCAAATAGTTGGCATAGTGGGGAAAGGTGTGAATGCTTGGTGGGCATTCAACGTTACAAGTTCTATATGTGCAAGTCAAATCGTGGTGTATGGCTTACATTCAAGGTGCATGAAGGTTTTACCATTGTTCCCAAGAGGGTTCAGTGCTGAGGTTATCGTTGATAGCAGTGAGAAAAACCTTAGAAGCATTTGAAACGAGTAATGAAGTTCCACACCAGGATTGAAGATGTTTAATCGAAGGCTGTTCATAAACTTATCTGCAAACAACCCTTGAAAAGCTACAAGCTAGAAGAAGACACTATTTCAGCATAAATTATGATCAAACATGACACCAATTGGTGTCGGGTGCAGAGGAAAAACCAATATGTTCTTCCAGTTGCATCAAGTTGAATCACAAATTTGGGGATGCCATTGTGCTGAAATTGGAACTCGACAAACCCAAAGAGGTTGTCGCAATGGGAAAGTCTGTCACTGTAATTGCCATACAAAGTAAAACCTGTGAACATGCAACTAAACGCCACATTTTGTATGAAACTGTGTAACAGATGACAAGAAGGTGAGTGTTGAACATTCCCCAAAGGCTTATTTCCCTTCAAATTCGCTTGAGCAAACGAAAGACATATAATTGAAATTTGACGATCGTCAAATGTTAGTACATCTGTAATCGCTATTTGGTACATAACCGTTGAGTTTTCTAAAGATAATCAGTAATTTCTTATGTACTGATTGTCATATGTCAGCAATCACAAAGGAAAGCTATGACAGAAGCCAAAGATTCTGATTCAATGAAACGTTCAAAGAAGACTGGAAATCTGGCAGCCAGCAGGGTACTGCTTAAGCCCACACGGATTCAAATATTAAGTTTCGCAATGTCACGTTTTAAGCTTTTTGGATACAAACAAACGGGCTGGGCCGGCGTCGAGCTTGAGTTTCGGACGGTCAACTTGGGCCTAGGCTGTGGCTTGGCTCGAGTCTAATTTCTTACCTGTCCGGTCCGATGCCCAGTCGCACTTTGTGCATTATTAGTCTAGAGTGGTTAATGGTTTCACTTTTGAGGACATTGCAGAGCTTGAAGAGTATTGGGTGTCATCTATGCTGGGATCAAGCTTCCTTAGCATTTGATTAGTAGAAGCAAGACAGTCAGAGGCCACGCTTGCTAACAATTTATACAAAGTTTTGGTTGCAGATCAAACATACGATTCTCACCAGATCCAATATCACCTTAAATCTCGAGATTTTCGTGACCAGAGGCAGAACTAAACAAAAATTAATTCTTAGTTAAGGGGCATCCAACATAAATAGGCAGAACTTTAAAGTGGTAGTGAAGATTCAAAACCATTTGACACCACACTCCTAAGTATATATATAAAGGCAGAAGCAACGATGAGAAGGGAGGAACAGATTTTATGACAAACTTCCAAATGCATGTCCATAACTATACCTTGTCATTGGGGCTGTCTGATAATAATAACAATTTGCTAGTGTTTGATGAATCTACTAAAAAATTGTACCAAATTCATGGAACACCATAATACTATGTTTCATGAATCTGCTCCAATTTTTTAGAACAAATTCATGGTACAATAACAATATGTTACCCTACCAAGCCGCTTTATTTAGCATTTTTCATGACAAAGTTATAATTCGGCAAACTTGTAAATAACGTTTTATTTATTTTTTGTTATTTAGAGTTAAGTTAGATTTATTTAACGATGATAAAAGTTCAAAGAAAAGTCTAGATTTGTTTTTTTCCTTATCTTTTATTAGTGTTTGTTTCACGGTGGATATGAGATCTGCAGTGATATAAGATCATTATGATCTGAGATCTATAGACTTAAGGGCGGATCCTTCTTCGTCCGACCTTAAATATATGGAATTTTACATATAATGTGAATTTAAGATCCACTACTGAGAAACTTCAAAAGCACACATTTATTTTAAAATCCAAGACTATCAAATGCTAACTACCTAACAGTCTTGTCCCGGCTGCCTTCTTTACATCCCACCGATCTCTTCCTCGCAACTCCCGTGTTTGAGTCTTACTCCAATTATGCAGATCCATTTATTAGTATGTCATATTCAAATGAGACATCCAGCAGTCAATTTGGCAATTGTGATTAAGTGTGAGCTTTGAAGAATGATTTATCACGTTGGGCACCACATGCTAAATTTAATTGCAGCGTGCCCGCCTCTCTCTTATTAAATGGCCGCTTCACCGACGAAGTCACGAGGTACCAATAATCCAAGATCTGCCATTAAGATAGCTTTCCTGTTTCGTAATGAACCACCTTCTTTGGTGTATTTCTGTGCGTCAACAAACGAGTTCTGTTGATTTTCAGTTAAATGTAGGTTCAGATTAGGAGATTTCGAGAAATTATTAGATGGATTCCAATGCAAAAGCTGTAGATCTACTTAAAAATTAAAGTTTATGGAAGCATTCTGGAGTTACAGAACCGCATCTGTTTCATGAATCTGTCAAAAATTAATCAAAGCTTGATATAAAGTCTGTCTCAAAGATTAATCAAAACTTGATATAAAGAAAACTTTTATGAATCTGTATCAAAGATTAATCAAAACTTGATATAAGGAAAACTGTTGCATGATTTCAGTTGGAACCTATTACATAATCGACTCGACTCTAAGATACCATTTTTTGCATATTTTTTTCTCGGTAAAAGAAAGTTAAATTATGAGGTCTCTTTGAAAACTGTCGGCGTTACTTTCTTTGCTGTGATCGACAAACTCGTCTCATGGAGCCTCAGATCTAAGTGCTTTCCAACAAAGGATACGGCTTTTTAGAAGATCCCGCGTTTGGACAAATAGTTTTATACACTAATTATGTGAGTGCAAATTACGAGCAAAATTTTTCATTGAAGCCCCAACTTCTTGGACATAATTTAGAATAGCGGCTTATAGGTTTTTTTTTTTGTGTTTGATACGGAGACAGTCAGTCGTTGAACAAGGACTTAAGAGACTTAGGAAAGCATTTATGTTTTATTTATCAAAATAATTAATAAAAGTAGGAATTGGTATGAAGCAAAGTACATGAGTGACCCAACAATATATATATATTTCATTAAAAATATGTGGATGCCCATCTTTAAATAAATGTGTCATTTTTACTGTAAAAATGAAAAATCATGATATAAATTGTTAAGGCATATTGAGAACAGTAAAATAAAAATTCAGTCCTTTGGTGATACAGTTAAAGAATCAATTTAAAACATTGTTGAATTGTTTCAATGGACTAAGACAACTGGATGGAAAGCAGCTCACACTCAAAGAGTCTGAGGTTCAAATCTCATGGCTGTTGTTACTCTTCATTATGTTGCCTTCTATATTACAAATGATGACAAACATAACACTTGAATGATTTATCATAAATCTATTTAAGTATTACGCCAAAGACAATTTCCCTCTAATTTTTTGTGCACTCAGCTCAATCAAAGTGTTGATTCATTTTTTACAAAGTTCAGATCGGCCACAACTTAGTCAAACCATCTTGCGCCCGAGTAGTTCGATCATGAAACCTTATACAGAAAAGCCGGGAATAATAAATTTTATAAAAATGTAAAATGAGGAAGCAACTTTCAAATCTAAAGATTGATATGCGACTTAAGGATACAAAGTTTTGCACTTTTTAAAATAAAAAAAATGAGGCCATTTAGCAAAGATTTATATAAAAAGTAGGAAACTCAAGTGCTGTTATTGACTAGAGACAAAGTATTGGACTCCAAATGAAAAGCTAGATAATAGAATAGACCAGCGAATTACTCTAGCGGTCACTGCAGCTCCAGATCTCAGGCCATCGGATGCAGAAGAGCTCAAAAGTCTTCTAGTTGCAGACTTGCAGTAAGCGGGAGCCAGACAGAGGCTACCTTGCTTTCACTCTATTCTCATTCTTCTTCTGCTACTTCTTCTACTGTGGCACCAAGAGAATCAACAAACAACAGAAGCAGTACGAGAAGCAGGAGCAATGGGGTCTGTGTCGCTCAAGATTGGAGACGGGACAGCCAAGTTCAAGAGATCGACTCTTTGCTCCTCCGGCCTCAACATCGTCATGCTCGTCTCCGTCCTCATCACCAATCTCTTCGCTCTTTACGCCTTCACCTCCCCGCCTCTTCACCTGCAGCACCCAACCCTCCAAGAACACAAGAACATCACTGTCATCTCCGAGCACGTCTCCCTCATCCTCAGGGAGATCGGCGCAGCCCAGAAGAAGCTCTCCCAGATGCAGAAGGAGCTCAGCGGCTACGAGTCCCTCGATTTCTGGGCTCCCAACATCCCCAGTGAGCTCAAGCTCTACCTCCAGCCACAGACCCTCCCCCTCGGCAAGGACTCCAAGATGGGTATCACGGAAATGGTGGCTTCCATCGGTCACCCTTGCTCCAACTCCCTGGATTTGCTCGCACGGTACATGAACTACAAGGTCGGTCAAACCTGCCCCGACGATTGGGACCTCGCTCAGAAGCTTATGCTCAGAGGGTGCGAGCCGTTGCCTCGCCGGCGCTGCCTATCGCGTCCGCCTGCACCGAAGGTGGAGCTCCTCCTCCGCTTCCCTGCCTCTCTGTGGAAGCCCGTCGCCGATAAGGTCGTTAGTTGGAGTCGCTATAGGTGCAAGAGCTTCCAGTGCTTGAATGCGAGGAAGGGCCAGGCTAAGGCGGCAGATGATTGCGTTGATTGCTTCGATATTGTTAAAGGGGTCGAGAACCAGAGGTGGGTAAAGGCCATGGACCGGAACGATTTCGTTGTCGACGACGTCTTGGCATTGGGTAATGGTGGTGTAAGGATTGGGCTCGATGTCGGCGGCGGGACGGGGACTTTTGCGGCGAGGATGGCCGAGAGGAATGTCACTATCATTACCTCTACATTGAATCTCAATGCTCCATTCAACGAGTTTGTCGCCGCGAGGGGTTTGTTTCCCTTGTTCTTGACGTTGGGACAGAGGTTTCCCTTCTTTGATGGCACATTCGATCTGGTGCATACAATGCATTTGCTTAGTGATTGGATTCCGGTCGAGTCCATGGAGTTTCTGATGTTTGATATCGATAGAGTTTTGAGGGCGGGGGGTCTTCTTTGGTTGGACAAGTTCTTCTGCGCCGAGGAGGAATTGAAGAAGACTTATGTTGGTCTGATCGAGAAATTCGGGTACAAGAAGCTGAAATGGGTCGTTGGGCCGAAGGGGGACGCGTCGGCAACCGGCCGGACAGAGGTTTACTTGTCTGCCGTTCTTCAAAAGCCACCGAGAGCATAAAAGGTTCGGAATTCTTTTTGTTCTTCTTTTGCTCTGAGGTCCGAATGAGAAGAAACTAAGTTCAAGGTATGATGCTCTCTGAATTGGATCTAACGTCGGTCCCACGAGGATCCATGTTACTTCTTCGTCTTCTTCTACCTCCCTTTCTTCTTTTCACTTTCATATGTATGCATCGGGAGATGACTACAACTTTATGCTCTCTTTGTTTACTTCATTCGGAAAGGTCAGTCCTTGTCCGACAAGAAATGGAAGGAGGGAGGAACGTCTGGCACTAAAAGTTCGTTAAGAGCTGTTCTGTAATCACCTGCTGTGCTAATACTTTCTGAAATGTAAAACTGTTGGACCTTTCAGATGGGTTCCACCTTGAGATCTTGAGAAGGAAATCTAATTCTCTTTCTCGTTTTCTACGTTTCCTAAGTTTATTGTTCTCTGGTTTCCTGCATTGTGGGGTTTTTAGGGAGGAGAACGTGGTGAGGACTGATATATGGAGAAACGATGACTTGTCGTTTGCATTTATCCGATTGATATATGCGATCCTTTTGTTTCAGGTGAATGAGATTTGCTTTAATACTTTAAGTACAGACCTACTCAGTACTATGACGTTTTTTCCTAAAAATTCTTAAACAAATCTTTGGCATGCAGTTGCTATTTTTGCATATTTGGCTTTTCTTCTCCGTGTTACGAAAATCGATCTGAACATGCACTACCTGATTCGTTGGTGCCAATTGTCATCCCCAGTAATGCTTTGTTATTCTTTATGTTTTGTAATTTTTTATTTTTTTCGCGTTAGGTTTTCTGAAAGAATAATGTTTACTTTTGCTGATTCGAAAATGATTCCTTTTGCGATTTGATTCAGCTGATGACCGAATTTTCCTGCTACCGGATTATGTTCAGAAACTAATTTTGGTAGCATCTCCATCCCTCTCTCTCAGACACACACACTCACACTCACAAAGTGGTTTTCTTATCAAACCTGAGGATCTGATAGAAAAATTGGGTTCCTCAACTGAAGGAATCCCTCCTGGATGGTAATCCATGTTCATTGTTATGCATTTCGGTAATGCGCTTTTTCCTAAAGTGAACTAAAGCTCGTCTCCTGTTGGAAAATGACAGGAAGCCAGGTAACTGTCCTACACGTTACTTGTGGAGATTTCTTTTTCTTCATAAAAACTTACGAAATGGAAGCCTGTGAACCTGTAATTCTGTCTGTCTGTTGGTTACACCGTTACAGCACATTTTATGGTGCACCATGAAGCGGTGATGCCATAAATAATGCCAAAATTCACAATGAGTTTTAGTTTATAATTCTTGATCAAATGATTGAGAATATAGCTGACGTGTAATTTCAAATGTAAAGTGTCAAACTAGATTATTAGAAACGCGAAAGTCAAAAGGGGACCATGACTTGCAGATTGTTAAGGGTACTAAAACTTGTATCATCTGGAGTTGGTAAGTCATATTACGTTTTGGGATAGCTGTTGTATAGTGCATCTAGAGCTGTCAATTGTGAAAAAATATTAGTCTGTTTCACTGCATTAAGTTGACATTATCTGAATGGAGTGCGGTTGATGTAATGGCTTGATGTTCCTAGGTGTTCGGCTTGTTAGAGATTTATATACAGTTGTCGATCATTACCAAAGTGGATGACTAGAACATGTAAAATTTTCCAATGCTTGTATAACCAGATTGTAGCTTGCATCCTCTGAAGCCCCATCGGTTGTCATACATGATGGTTGTACAAATACATGCTTGTTGTACATGGAGCTGATTTGTATATGATCAACGGATCTTCTTGTTCTTAGTGTACAGGAAGAGTAAATACTGTTAGTGGAAGTCTCACCATATGGTCAAGGCTTCCTATTAGAACAATCTCACCAAAGCTGAAAACATTAAGTGCTTGAACCACACTCAGTTTGATTTCTAAATCTTGGGTTTCCTGTGGAGCTATTGTGAAGAAAGATGGTAGCACTTGAACCTCCACTCCCCTTGGTGGCAATACAGAGCACAAGTAAGTTTCTGTCCCTGACGCGACATTTGTGACATTCCTCCATACTGACCGGTCTCCTTTCAGGGCTCCTATAGTAATAGATGGTAGGTTGAGGTCAGATGGGTAGGCTAATGAATTGTTGCATTGCATACCAGTGGCATCTTGCACTGCTTGGGGGTCCATATTTGGCATTGCACATAAGAAGCTAATGTAATCTTCAAAATCTGACAAATGAAAGCATGTTACTTTTTTCTTTCCTTTGATATATGTATAGTTGTATACTAAAATTTAAGGAAAATTACCGGACTGGAAAGCAAGGCCTGGATCCATAGCTGCGGCTGCATTTATAAGGCCAGCTCCATAATCAAAAGGTGTAGCAGGATATAAATTACCTGTATTGCTGTAGGAACCTTCTGCCATTATTGGATTACCCTTATTGTCATATTTAGAGGCAGTGGTTACAAGTGCAGATGCCACCATGGCTGGAGTCCAAGATGGATGTAGCTCTTTAACTAATGCTGCAATCCCTGCTACATGTGGTGCTGCCATACTAGTCCCAGATAATGGTGCAAAACTGTATCCTGTTACAAGTTGCAAAGTTGATAAAAAATGTGAAAGATGATCTATGGCTGGTGGATAGAACAGTGTCCTATATAGTTACAATTCTTTGGTTACTGACAGAAATGATGACTGGGGAAGATGCGTCAACCTTTAAGAAGAGGATCCACCATGCTAATTGGGCTCCATGCTGCCCATATGGTATGCCCTGGAGCAAGAATTTCTGGTTTCAGGATGTCTGATGGGCTTAGTTTCAAGTCATTGACTCCTGGACCTCTAGACGAGAACCTGCTCACAATGGGAGCTTCCTTCTCATTAAATGATGCCTCCCTTCCTGATCTGACCGATGCTGTTGCACCATATGCATACGCAACTCCTGTTTCATCTCTGTGTGTTTTATTCTCATAGTATTCCATGAGTGCCTACCATACAAAGCATGCGATCTTATAATTGAGATATTGCAAGAGCACTGCAGTGTAAAAGAAAGTTATTGTCCCTATACCTGCGCATCAGAGACTCTGGGAATCATGATGCCTGGAATTGAGAAAGGAACAGGATCTGCTGTAAAATCTCCATAGAGTGGGTTGGCAACCAAAACAAAACCCATGGCACCAAGCTTACTGGCTGTCCTGAGAACTGCATATATTGTTGAGTTCCTTTGGAAAAACCCAGCAGAGAAGGAACAAATCAAGATACTTCCTTGCACCACCTCTGCCATTAATGCATCTGGGTTCTGGCATTCCTCAGCTGTAACATTAGGCAAGACTGCAGCATCCTTTGCTGAAACAAGCTTGTAATCTGTGAAGGTAGAGGCTGCAGCACAGAGTTGATACTTGGGTTACATCTGGAGTATAGGAGCGACTTTTGTTATCGAGAAAGTAGAATTAAAAAAATACAAGTCGACATCAACTTGATTTACTAGTAACTGTTGTTCTAGTGACCCCAAGCATTGTGATAATCAACACAACTCCTTATCTGAGTGGCTCTCCAAAAAAACTAATGAAACATGTACAATTCTATGCAGAACCATTGAATTCATCCTGGCCGATTTAGGAAGGTTTCAATTTCAAATTACAATGATCTCCTGGTAGATGTAGTGGCACGGTGGCTGTACATTTTATTGGGACACATAATATTTCCAAACCTTTCACCAATTTAAAAAGTAAATGGATGAAGAGGACTTGCCTGACAAGCCAATTCCTGGCAGACTTAGATAATTGCCTAACAGCAGGTATGGTGCATATGTTCGATCAGTGTGACAAGCAGCAACCCCCATCACCCATGGACTGAAAGAAATGACAGTGCCTGCGTCTGGCCCTTTGTTTCCGGCTGCTTGAACAACAAAAATACCTGCCCTCTGTGCAAACATGAGCATCACGTCAAACACATTCAGCATTGTAAAAGAGCTATCTTTGGGAGGTTCATCAGGTCCAACTGACAGTGACAGGATATCCACTCCATCTTGGCTGGCCTGTGTAGGTGATCGTCACCCATTAGTAACAATATGTCAGCAGACAAGAAAGCATTACCCTAGGATAGCGCTGCATGTAGATGTAGGTCTGTTTGATATTTTAAGTACTCGACAAAGTCATCTGTGTGTGCGCGTGTAAAACTGCCTTGACCAAAATATGAGAAATTTTACTTGATCGATTGCCGAAAGGACATCAGCTAGGGTTGCTATGTCTGGATATAATGCCTTGTACACAGCTATCCTGGAGAGAGAAGAGAAAATCTTAAGTTGAAAAAAATTGGAAAGTTGGTAGCCAATCGTGGCTTACCGAGCTCGGGGGGCCATTCCACTTGCACTGCCATAGTTGAAGCCGTCCACGATGACCTGGACACCAGAGTTTGCAGCAGCAATGGCGGCAACATGGCTGCAAAATTTATGCTTCTATATTTTAGTCGTTCTTCAGTTGGCAAGTCACGAACATCATCAGACACCCGTACTAAAGGTTCAGATAATTGTTCATTTGACATGAAGAAGCTCAAAGCATGTGAATTCAGACTATTTATGTGGAACATAACCGTTCTTCACACTGTGGTGCTGGAGTTACTTGCCTTCCATGCCCATTGGCATCAAAGGGTGACAAGAAATCCTTGGATGCATTTAGAGGCATCAATGCAGCAGCTCCTGCTGAAAAATAACGAGCAGAAATTATCTTCCCATTGCAGGAATTCTCTGGGAACAAGGGACCTGTTTGGCATGTGCCAGAGAAACGGGGAATGTTTGGCAAGAAAGGGTCTGATGCTGTATTTGCAAAGCTTGGGTGTGTTGGGTCGATGCCGCTGTCGACTAGTCCTATTACTATTCCCTCGCCTGCATTCTGCGGTCCTCCTTCCCTAGCCCATGCTCCTGCTGGAAGCCCAAGAAAGGTTGGTGTATATGTTGTCATTAGCCTTGCACCTCTGTCTTTCTCTATCGTCCTCACTTCCTTTATGGCTCTCAATTTCGCAACCTGCAAGTATCAACCTCACTTCTTTTACTGCAAGTATTTCTGATTAATCTGCAATTTAAATTTTTTAAATTGATTTAACAATAGAAAATAAAACACTTGTATCGGTCAGCATTATGGTGATCAGTGAGCTGTCTCTGCAGTTTGTGGAAGAAAGAATGAGAACCTGAGAAACAGTAGTGTGGATTGCGAAGCCATTGATGAGGTAGTAGAAGCTATAAAGCTTCTGGTAGCTGGCAGTATCCAATGTGCTCTTGAGAAGCTGGTCGTGATGATCCATCACCTCCTGCTCACTCTGCACCTTCCTAAGAAGAGCACCACCAGGAAAAGAGATGGCTTAGAAGAACCGAAATGAAAAATATTGGCGATTCTGGTTATTTTTCCCTTCTAGTTTGAATCTTACAGGAAGCAAAGCACCACTCTGAAATAAGTTCCAAAATCTGTCTATTTGATAGAAAAGAATGGCGTTCGAGAACTTGGTAGCTCTTTTAATGAACCTGTGCATGGATTTCTATTTTTTTTAGCAATTTACAGGATCTTGCAAGTTCAAGAATAGCAGAGGAGGTGGCTAGGGATGTGAATAGATCAGACTCAGATAGGATACAGCTATTACCACATTTGACGAATTGGATAAATTTACCATGTCGCATTTTCCCACTACCATTCACGATCAAACACACAAACAGCTTTCATTTACCCGATATCTCCACCTGAATGTGGTAGACGTAATCACTCCCAGACATGCAATTTGTAAAATTACAAATGAGCGGTATTTGTAAAACACTTGTATAAAACGTCTCATATTTGTCAAATAAACATGGGGAAAGTTCTTGAGGGAGAAAAAGTTTGACACCATGACTTTTTCGAACTTTTAAGAGGAGCTAACACTTTGATTCCAAAAAACACCTTTATAAAAAGGGTCTGATTGGCCATTGATATAAGATTCGTGGTGATATGAGATCATTAGGATCTTAGATCAATGGATTTAAGGTCAAGCATTCCCCTCCATGGTTTTGGCTTCTTTAAACAGAGGATCCTATAATGCACAGCGTTTAATGCCACTTCTTACACCTTTTAATGATACTTTTGAAAGGTACAATAAACAGGAACCGCTAGCAAAAATGTGGTCTTATTAGGGAATCCTATAATGCTAGGCATATTCATGCAATTATGGCACAAAAAATTTAAGAACCTAAACAGAAATTTCTCAACGTTCTTTTAGTGGAAGGATTTTAGGCAACACCATATGAGTGATATCCGTTGCGATGGCAGATTTTTCACTGCCAAAAGAAAGAAACAAACAAACTGTAAGGATCCAAAGCTGTGTCATTTTAATTTTCAGGTGTTCTTCACTTGTCACTAGGAATGTCATTTTAGTATCCCACATTTAATCTTACATGAAATTTTTCAGGTTTAATTGGCCTCAAACTCGAGATGCTTCAACTCCAAGGCCTTAAGGTGAGTATCCGGTGCCTTTGTCCGATTTACTCTTACTCTAGTAAAGAAACTAGTTGGGATATATATATATATATATATATACTTTCCTATGCTGTGATGACCTGGTTCATCCTAATAAAGATATAGAGGAGATTGCCTGTCCAAAGAAGAAAAGAATAACAAAGAAGATACCTGCTAGAATCGAGATGATGTTCTTGGAATGCTGTTCCCTTCACATGCAATAGAACTATGTAAATGGATCTCTCCTCTGCAAAAACCATGAAGATTATTCTTGAGAGGGAGAGGATAAGTCCAAGCCATGATAGTAAAGGGTTCCTCATGCTCTTTAGTATAACCCTTTCTTTTCTATTACAAAGCAGGAAAATCTCAGCTGTATCAAACTCATTTGGCTTGGGCTGCTGGAGTTTTATAGTTGAAGAGAGGCATCTGTGTGTGTGCGCGCATGTTAGCGAACAACGTGAGTTACGTTACAAGCAATATATGAGAAAAACTACTAGGAACGAGCTTGGCATGAAGGCCTAGCATTACATCTCCACAGAGAGAGAGAGAGAGAGAGAGAGAGAGAGAGAGAGAGAGAGAGAGAGACCAGCAACATGTGAAGCCCCACTTAATTAGTTCTGGGATAAATTTAGAAGTTAGCTTAAAGTTTATCCCAAATGAGCGAGATATCATGCTTCCCTCACGTTTTTCTCCACATACTGCAAAAGTTTAACGCAGAAAATTAGGATTTCATTGGAAACTGTGCATCGGGTCATGCATTTCGCTTTTCATATCTGATATGGACGTTAAATTCCGTCCATAGCCAACGAATGCCTCCAAGATTCTTTCATTTGGAGGATAAAACTATAGTTTCAAAATTTTAACATAGAACAAAATACAATTTTTGCCGACTGCCCAAGCTCCAGCCCTGTGACTGCGAGTCTCAAGATTTCCAGTCATACTTGGATTTTGGTTTCAGCACAACTCGTGAAATTGCTCCCGAGAAGAACAGATAATCTTTAGAATGACTTGACATCGGAGAATCAACGTACCCCAAAAACAAGCAGTCTTCAGACATAGTAGCACTGCATGAATTAGCGACAATCTCAAAAATTCAGACATGCTTATACATGCGAAGGGATGTGGATTCACCTTCCATCCAAAAAAAAAAAGGCTCGTTTAGTGAGAGAAGACAGTGGGGGTAGTGCGTCATAACTAGGGATACTTTGTGCCTTATTTGTTTTAGTTGGTAAATCTAGGTGGGTGATATGAAGATATACTTCAATTTTCTGAAGATATTGCAGCTGCAAAAGTCTTTGATATTATATTTTGTATTCTATACGTACAACCAATATACATATATATATATATATATATATATATATATATATATATATATATATATATATATATATATATATATATATATATATATATATATATATATATATATATATATATATACAAACAGCTGAATATCATTATCGGTGCCGGTGCATCCTACTCTTTTAATTGTTTAAACAGCCTTCCTCTTTCTTGTCTTTTGGTTTTGAAAATTTTTATTCTTCACTCACACTTACGGATAATAATATACAATAAGGTTTCAAGAGCTGGCAATCGATGCCATGAGTGTGCATTCAATTACTTTATTGAGGAAAAATCAGTTTGAACGAGTCTCCCTTTGATCTTTTGTCACTTTCGGCTCAGTTTAGCCTTCCGACTGAAAGCAAAAGAAGTGTTATATATATATATATATATATATATATATATATATATATATATATATATATATATATATATATATATATATATATATATATATATATATATAACTGTATTATTATATAGGGCAACAGTCCACATATACATTAATGATGTTGCACTTGGTCAGATCAAGTATGAAAGTGCCTACAAACAGGAAAGGATGGAGTTTTTCCCTCTTTTTTTGGATAGTAGTATGAAATATTCCTCACAATCACCTACAAACGCACGCGGAGGTGCGATGCTCACTGAAATCATGGAGATTCAGAGGGATCAAAACTGGCCATGCATAATCTTTTCTTTTGGTTGAAATGATCAATCATAAACCAAACTAGGTGTCAAATATTTGGCTAGCTAAAGCTAATCGTTGAAATGAGATCGCTTCATTTAACTTATTTTTCTTAAGTCTAACTTGAACTTGACTCGTTTAATGTTTTAAGCGTACATTTGCGCTTGAGCTCGACTCGAGCTTTGAAGAGTGAGTTCCAATCTAATTATTGTTAGCTGGACTCGTCGTGCAGCCCTAGAAACCAATGACCATATATACAATAAAGAGAGAGAAGGAATGGAACTGAATATTAATTTAAATCAAAGTAGAGTTGATTACTATTATAATGCAGCTGGAATTGGTTGGAAAGTAATCAAATTAATGGTTGGCAGGTCATAGCTGGATCCAAAGAGCTCCACTCCTCTTTTTAATGGAGGCATTCATGCTCTAACTTGGTTATATGCACCTGGTGCACAAAAATTTCGTCCGTCAATATGGTTAATGACTAAAATGCCTTCACTTCGCATTGAAAAAGATAATTTTTGTAAAGACCAAAAAAGAAATAAAAAAAGTAAAAAGACGATAAAAGACATTTCTTTTAAAAAAATTACAAAGATGTCCCATCCGCTTACTGCAAAAACTTAAAAAAAGGGAAAATGTATCCGGTTGTTATTGTCGATGGTTGCAAGCTTAACTGATGTCATGTGGAAAAAACCAATAAATATGCCAATTCAGGGCCAGCCCTTCCCCACTAAATATATAATATATATAATATAATAGAAAAAGTGGATTCCATGCTTGCCTTTCAATACCTAACCGGCATAACTAATTATGGAGATAAGTTCTTTAAAATGTCACAAGTTCATCTCACTTGGAAAGGGGAAACCAAAAGTTACATCAAAAGATGGTGATCTATGTTAGTTCCATATTTGTATACCTTCAAGTTCACACTTTCTTTTTACTTTGAAAATCAAAACTATATGAAATAATCAGCAGAGACAAAACCAAAGTGGTACGTATGTGTGCATTCAAATATGCCTTTTGGATGTAATTTTATATGATTGAGTTGTATGTATAAATCCTTAGACCGCAATATTGAAATTTAAAACATTAATTAGCAGCCTTTTAAAATAATTTTTATGTCTTAAGTCATACTTTTAAACAAATATTAAACATGATTGGTCAAGTGCCTATGCTTACCGAACAGATCCAGAACAACCAATCATCAACAGATTCGCAAAAATATTATTTTGTAGTTCCATAGGTTCGGTTTGTACTTGTTTGGCGTATTTAAATACATATTTTACTTGCTCTATATGTAACCGCGAATTTGTGCCTCCCAACATCCATATGTTATGGATAGGTCATGCTGTCTGTACTTTAATTTATACTAATAAAATAGAACCCAAATGATCATATATACAATTTGATCTTTTGGTGAAGAATAAATTATTGGTTAAAGCATTAACTTTTCAAAAGTTGAAAGCATCAAGAACTATATGAGATTTTCCGAATCATTTCAAATATCTATATGAGATGTAACAACCCGACCCACTCCTGGACTCGAGCCCCTGATTCGGCGGATCCCAACCCGCCCCCTAGCAGTTTCGGCTCCAACCTTAAAAAGGCTAGGAACCAGGACAATCTTCTCATCAATCGCCCCCTTTATAAACCCTTGAAGATTCCTCAAAATCTTCGATACGAGACTAAACTTATGAGGTGTTACATGAGACCTCTTTGTTTATGTTAACCTTATGCTTACTCATAATACTTACATTAAAGTGGGTGGTGAAATATCAAAATACTTTTCCATTTTTCTTTGTAAATTTCGAAAAGATAGTTGGTTCTTGTCATTATGTTGTTGTTGGTAAGATCCAATATTGACATCTACATGCCAACCTAACCCAGACCCACTTCGATTCATGGGCATCAATTTCCAGTTATAAGTAATTAATAGATCCATTAATTTTGTGGGAGCTAGCATCGAGCTTTCCGTACCTTCAACAAGTTAATGGAAACCCCAACATATATAATTAAGAATCAAACGCCACCAACACCAATTATGAGCAACCACCAGAAATTAAATCTATTAGTTTGGATATGGTCCCACCGAACGGGCATTAATCTCAAAAAATAATATATGATTAAGAAATCGGATCGGACTCAGATTTAATAAATGGCATCCGATCGGATTTAGATATATTCAATTGGATTCAGATACTAATTCGGACCGGATTCATTTTTAGACAAATATAATGTATATAATGATATTGAATTTTGAAAATTGGCAAAATCCGGTTCAAATTTGGATTCAGTCAGATTGTAAAATCGGATTTTGGATTCGGATTCCAATATGGCTTTTCTTTATTCGAATTCAAATTCGAATTCCAATCTGAATATGTGAATATCCGAAAAAGCATATATGATTAAAGAGATATCGGGTCTGTTGACATCCCTACACCCTAGTAAGAGCCACGGGATCTCAAGGAAATCTCAATCGATCACCATCTTCAAGAACGACGATTATCATAAGCGTCTCAATCGCGTTTAGTTCATGCAATACCATCTTTAGTAAGATTAATTTCAGAGTGGGATATAGACAATATTCATTTAAAAGCTCTTATATTTTTAATTTTCAAAATTCGTTCTCTCCATCCATCACTCTTCGGATTTCGATTTCAATGGTTGAAAGAAAAAACCATAAAAAATATATGATCTTGGTCATCTACTATTATTAACCATGTTTTCTCCTTGTTTTCTTCCAAATATTGATTTAAGAAAGGATAAAAAACCATCAACAATAATGATAAAAGACTATTTGTAATCTTTGGAAGAATTATATTTTAACTTGTTGACTCTTTTTGTTCAATGATCTTTCTCGCCACGCATCTCTTTCAGTTCCGGCTAATCGATTTAGCTGACATTAAATTAGAAAGTTAGTATAATCTTAGAAACTATGCACATTTATGCGATGAGTTACGTGGAAGGAGGAAGTTGCCTCTCTTATACAAAAGTCTCGACAGGTGAACAGATCTGGCATGCATGAGTTCATCGCCAACTCGACCTTGTTGAACGGAAAACGCTAGAAAATGGGAAGGCATCTAACTGGAAAATCTGAACGAAATCTCTATTCCAACCTGATGGCTACCACCTCTTACGAAAACGCCTCAACGAATGGGACTCAACGTCATTGGAGGATAAATTGACAATATAATTATTGAGACCCACTTAATATACAGCATTTATAAATATAAATGTATAATGTAACTGAAAGGAACAGGCACATGCTCAAGCATTCGTCCATTAATGGAGCAAGCAATGGCAGCTTCAATCATGGCGGTCTTATTTAACATCCTGGTGTTTTATCCAGTATCATGCAACTCGGTCAGTTATAAAAGCATTTAGTTAGAGCATGGCAATCTACAGCTTGGAGGTTTTCACTTTTCAACGACGACGACCCCAGGAGTGGTATCCATGTAATTCAGGGGCGAACACAGTGGCGTTTAACAGCCTCACCCTCCTATATCATACCTTTCTTCGTGCTCTTCTCCAAGGCGCGCCCTCCGACGTCGTCCAGTCTCACTTTTCCGGCGACGGGAAAATGTCCGGCCCCTGCAAGTCCAACAAGATTCGCCACATCGTGCGGATCCGGCAGATGCTGAGGCAATGGCGAAAGAAGGCGGCGGCAGCGACGCGCCCGGCCCTGGCGCTGGGCGCCGGCGGCGGGGTTCCGCCGGACGTTCCGGCTGGCCACCTGGCGGTTTACGTAGGGAAGAGCCGCAGGAGGTTCGTCGTGCGGGCGAGCTACCTGAACTATCCGGAGTTCCGGAAGCTCTTGAGCGAGGCAGAGGAGGAGTTCGGCTACGACCACGCCGGTCCGATCGCCATACCCTGCGACGAGCTGCTCTTCGAGGAGATCCTCCGCGTCATTGCCGGAGACGAGAGCGGCAAGAAGGCCTCCGCTTCCAAGCGGCCGTGCTCTCGCTCGCCCAGCGACGAGCTGCAGCGCCGGTGCTGCGACGCGAAGTTCTGGGCGGACTCGACGCCGCTGCTCCACGCCGTCGCCGGGCATTCCATCGGCTAGGTCGACGGGTCCGGAAACGGATCTCCATCTCCAGTAACCGATTTCGAAAATACCCCTCGCTATCTTTAAAAAGACTACTCTATCCAATCTCCGATCCGCGGGAATCGGGATATTTTTGTTTCTTCGTGCTCGCACCTCTTGCCCCTCAGAACCCGAAGGGCGATTTGGGTATTAAGAATCAAGGTCGGGGCTCTCTCGTCCGAAAGCGTCCTTCTTTGGCGCGTTGAGACGGACGCATGAAGGTATTTGGTCATTTTTGTGAATGCCAATGGTCGTTGTATTTATATATGGCCCGCGTTGCCCCTCTCATATGGCAACATTGACTCCCCCCCCTGTTTATTTTTTCCTCTTGCATATAAATTTCCTCCAGTTTAGTGCAGTGCAACGATCAATCGGTTCATAAACTCGATCTTCAAAAAGAGCAAGAGGCATTAAGAGATTGCAAGTAAGGGAGATAGGGAGGCTGTTGAGATTGAGTTTCCACTTATTAATTAGAGGTTTTGTCAATACAATGATCACATACATGACGATTATTTTGGACCCCCGAGACTTAGTTTTCATCTTCTTCTTTTATTGTTTTGGGAAATTTGGTCCAGCCTACAACTGTTGCATTCATTCTTGAGTAGAAAAACTAAAGCTCTTAATGATAAATTATTCAGTTCTTTAATCTTGTGTTGTAGGTGAGAAATCATTTGGTGACCCAGTCGGTTCTGGTTGAAACTTGAAAGGTCTTGAAGTCTTGACAACTTTTCCGTTGCCATATGCAAAGCTGTCAGGACTTATTTGTTTTAAATTCCCCAAAATGTTTAGAGAATTGATGTTGAATACCAACATAGAGCTACAATTTTATTCTTTCCCAATATGTTTAACGAGCCTTACTCTTTGAATAAGAAGATACCCATTTGGATTTGAATATGATAATTAGGCTGCATCATTCCAAACTCAAATCACATCTTACAAAGGCAACCACAACCGCACATCAAACAAATTTTGATCAAATTCCACACTGCTGAGACTTGGTCTCCAATAACAATCAAAGATATTGCAATATTGGCTTTAAATGTTCAAAATTGAAGTTACAAAATATAATCGAATTGAAGTTTTCAGTTGTATCTGAATGCACTTTTAGTAATCTGAATATGGAAATGGTTAGCATGACGCCTCATCAAGGGGCCCATGTGGACCTGTGGTAACGTCCATTAAGGGTTCCCTAGCCATTACGGCATGCACAGCATCTTTTCAAAATAGAAGCCATTACGGATGGTTACCAGTGGTAGGTGTTCTTTGTTTTGATCTGGATTTTCTCATATTTCAGTTACTGCTACTGCTTTCTAGAAAAAAAAAGAACAAGTGACAAATCGCTTATACCCATTTCATTAAAAGTTTATCAATTTTGATATTGTATGAGTACTTGAATTTGGACGATTCGAGAAACCAATCTGTAAGTTCTAATACATGCCTTTGCGTGATAGAATTCTTATTTTGAAATAGTTCTTGTGACATGATTTAAGGAAAAGACTCCCAAGTTTCATAACAAATCCAAACTTATGAGTTTCATGAATTTCTTTCTTTCGAAAGATCAATCTGTGAAGTAATTCGCTGTGCGTGTTTTCATTACTGGTTCAAAAGTTGAATGCTCTCGCAAAGTGTTCAATTGAAAATAAAACCAAAACTTTTTTTTTTTTCAACTTTAGAATGCATTTCCCAAACCACTTTGAGATCTTGGTGTTTTCTTGAGAAGATGCGACTCCACGGTAGGATGCATTGAGGTTCTTTATAGTTGTCAAAAGCACCAAGACAGTTAAGGTTAGCACAGTCATAGTAGGAGAAGAGAAAATTAGAAAGATGATAAGAAAAATGGTCTTCATTTATTGAAGATGAACAGGATTGATTTTGACAATACTGGCATAGCAATATCAAGAAATTGAATGCAAGTAAAACGATAAAATCTGAACAAAACGCCAAGAGAACACGTTCAAAGTCTCGAAGATTACCACGAAAATGGTTTAGGAAAGGCGTGGCAAGTAAGATGGAATATTGTTTTGACTAGCGAGCTCAAGATATTGTCGTATATATACACAAGTCGATCCAACGCATCCAGTTGGTTAAGACTTGTCAAATTCTCGATGTTGATCAAACACACACATATACACCAGAGTTGTAGCTATCCAGATTCACACAGCTTACCTATGATCCATCATTATAGATGGTTGAACTTACTTATGATCATCATGATAGATGGTTGAGAGGAAAGATAAGGAGAAACAAAGTAACGAGCATTCTGTCATTTGGTTCGCAATTTTTGCTTCCTCGTTTTTCTTTTAACCGTCGATATGTAAATATGTATTGAACAGCCCTCATCAATGAGCTACCTGACTTAAAATAGCAAGACATCACCATTCACTTCATATATATGTGTATATATATATATATATATATATATGAAGTGAATGGATAGTTGGTAAAATTCTCGATGATGATCAAACAAAGGGCCTTTCTTGTCCGTCCCCTTGATGTCCACCTAATTTTCCGATTCCCCTTGTTTTTCCTAGTGAAAGCCAAGAATATTGTCCTAACTGAAATGATACCAATGGCCCGTCGTCATACGCTCCACTGTCCAGTTTTTTAATGCTTAAAAGTTGTATCCATTTCGACAAGCAATTTCTGATGTACCCACCTTATTATTCGTGTCCTTCTTCTCCTTCCTTCCTGTTGATTGCTCCCAATTAAGAAGACTTACCATAGCTGTAGTCAACCAGAATGCCGAAACTCCCCTCCTTGGCCGCCGCTTCATCACCAAAATGACAAATTTCTTTTTATTGATTGACATCTGGTGCCACTGAAATGCAGAAATTTTTGTATAGTTTATATGTATACATAAAGCAGTTGAAGAAGTTTTGTCCCATCATATTGTTTCCTACTCAGAATCGTGTAGCCGCAGTACTTTTCTTTGTCCAAAGATATAAAAGATCGTTACAAAGATAAGATTTTGTGTGCAATTCGAAGCACTAGAATTTCTACTGTTGTAACACAAAAGAATTGATCCAACAGCACTCACTTCGGGTCATAAACCATGTATACATCATTAGAATTATTTACAGAGAGAAGCATCTTAGACATTTCGGAAGACTAACTCTAGCAAGTCTCTGCAATGATATATCTTGGTCGGGTTCAGCAAATCTGCAGAAAGGGAATCTTGGAAAAGCGGGAGACATGACTCATGAGAGTGTTGTAACTTTCGTCATCAAGGTCCACAGGAACTGCCTTCTGATCAATACGAGTCGTTTACGGCAGCAAGTTGATAGGAGAGTCCACGAGTTTGACAGGAGGCATCTTTTCACTGACTAACGTATGATACTTCAGGGCCAGGAACCGCCTTTTATGAAGGGAAGAGACCTAACCAAATCCAAGCTACCTTCACCTGAGGCCACAGTGAGGCTTGAGCTCATGACCAGCTCCGTATTGGGCAGATCTTTTTGCTGGTTGTGCTACATGATGGGTAGGAGAACTTGCAGGAGTTAAATTAATGAATAAGAAGGCTTACCAGAGGACCGTTTGATGAACAGTGAGAGGGAGAGGAAAGCGCATAAACAGATGAATTATGGAGAGAAAGAAAAAGTCTTTACTGTAACAGGTTGACAATTAATTGATCTCTCGCTGGCTGTATGGTACTATGAATAAAACCTGTTACGAGATTTAGCTTAAAAGTCAAAAGTGCAGAAATTATAAGTTTCAGAATTATTGTGTCAGGTAAGAGAACTTAAGTCTGATCAACAAACATTCATTACTGCCATCAATGCTTCTCCGTTGAAGCTAGTTGAGCTTTTTGCTTTTTCCAAAATGCAAGCTGAGCGAGGCTTTTTATGTGCATGTATGGATTTTTTTTTTCTGGTATATCAGCATGTCCGGACATATGAATTCAAATTCGGATATGGTACAAGACTTTATTTCATTTGTATTCGTCAACATTCTAAAAAGCGAATATGGTTAAGTGTGCATTTGATGTGAATCTAGGACTGGCAGGCACACACACACACACATATATATTACTGATGGATCAGGCACTTAGTTATTGCCCCTGGGTAAAAATTTCTGACTCCATCACTACATGGATTCCATTCTAGATATTGCAAATTAGAAAAGTAGCATTATGGCTTTGCTGCCCATCAAGGCACCAGGGCGATGAGCCAGAGAGATTCATTATTCTCTAGCTGTCGCTCATCGCAACATTTAGATTATTTACGTTTACTTAGAGTCAGTGTGGGAGCTACATTGACACTGGTGTGAGCAATTGCATGCAACATTTTATGAATCATCATTCAAATATATCAAACGATTAATAATCAATTCACGTAATCCATATATTTACTTACTTCACGTATTACATGAACTCCTTCCCCACACATAAATAATATGCCCTATGTTTGATCCCAGTGGAAGAACATAGCAAATGATTTTTTTTCTCTCAAATTAGATTGCTTGAGTTTGCCATCATTTTTTTATGCAGTCTACAGGCAGATGCAGATCTATTAATACTGACCCCTAAAATTGAAGTCAATACTGGGGTGCTCAAATGACTAAAATGCTTTGGGTGATAGAAGAGAAAAAAAATAAGGTGTTTTTTTTTTTTAAAAAAAAAAGTCAAAAAGAATAAAATGCCGCTTACAGGCCCGTCTGGTGGGATTGTAAGAATTGAGCACCAATTACTGTGGTCGACCCTCAACATCGACACTGATTACCCTGTTTGGATGGAATCGAGAGAAAGGAACAGAAAAGAAATAGATGAAAAGGAAGGAAAAGAAAGAGCACAGAGATGAAAACAGAGAGTAAAAATATGTTTTTCCTTTATATCTCAATGTCTCCAATTTTAAAGGAATTGGATTTATGTTCATCTCTTTTTTCTTTCCCTTTCTGTCTCTCTCTCTTCTTTTCCTTTGCATCCAAACAGGTTTTTTTGTTTGTTTTTTCTTTCTTTCCTGATTAGCCAACTAAACACATAAATGACCACCCTTTCCTTCCCTTTCCCTTTCTTTCCCTCCACATAAAAAGCGCCAAAGTCTTAGCTATTGATTAATTAGAATAATAAGCATATCGGTATAATATTGTCTATTATAGTTTAGAACTTACAAGTTACTTAACCATTATTATCTATGCAATTACTTGAACTTAATTATGTATCTTCTCTTTTCTCAGAGGTGCTCCTCGTACCCCTAATCCCTTCCGTGTCCAGCAACAACTGCAAATAAAATCTTGCAAAATTCTCTTCCCTGCAGGAAATTCTTATGTCCGCTGATTATGGTCAACCGGAACTCTTCCTTGTCGTCGGAAGTCAGGTTGGTGCAAGCAGACCGTGGGCTCATATTGCTCCTGCAATTGGGATATCTGCAACAGGAATTGGCCGGAGGACTTCACCGACTTACAGCAAAGACAATGACAATGGGCACGGTAAATGTATGCCTACTGTGTGTAATTCCAACATCTCCGTAGAACTCAGTGGTTTTTCGACAATGTCAGTAATAAAGAAGCAATAACAAGACACCCTTTAAAGTTTAAAGCATCTTCTGTCTTCAGATCAATCAGCACATGAAATGTTTAGATTTCAATGGTCTCCTTAGTGTGTTGATATAAGGCTTCATACAGAGCAGAGGTTAACCGTGAACCCTGAGCAATGCACTTGTAAGGTTGAGATGAAGTAAAAGGGTGCAAGTAGCAGCACAACATATATCTGTGTTGGCTCCAAACATGCGTGTCATGTTCAGCTTGATGTTGCATTATGGAGCCACTCCTGTTCTTTGTGAGCTACAATTTTTTAGCCATCTATTTCTATAAGGTAAACCTGTAACTGCAGTCATTGTTCTCTGCAACAGAGGCCATTTACTTGATGGGGCCTTGTCGATTGGTCCTAGTGTTTTAGATGCATGCCATATCCTTTCCACATCTTGAAGAAAGTCGATTCCTGAACTTGCACCTTACCACCAACCAGGCAATGGCACTCTTACTAAAGTACTTTCAGTTCGATTACAGTTACATGACGTATGACATATGCCATTCATCAAAATTCCAAAGCGCACAGCGGCACAGTATGTGAAATCATAATATAGGTCATAGATTTTGGATATTGCCAATTTATTGGGGGGCCACTATCAATGCTCTCCACTCAAATCATTATCAGTACACCAAAGAAAGCAACAGTACCATGCATGTTGCCTTCTTGGTTTCTTGCGTATGTCGGGCCCCAGTGGTCCTAGTTCTTGAAGATGCAACCAAAACAAAGTTGACATTAGTCAGTAGCATGTCAATTGAAAGTGTCTTCAGTCCCTTACTGTAGATTCTTGAAAAGTAACAGCAAACAATCAAGTTGAGAAAAGGTTACGGCATGTCAAATTGGATAACAACTGCTCGACATCTTACAATCAAGACAAATTTGTACAGCCAGAAAGACGGACCCTCTTGTCAAATCTTACTTGATCCTTGTCGACTCTTGACAAGGAACAGGATCACATGGGAAAGTCCTTGTTGAAGCTGTATGTCACATCAAGAGGGGGCACACCCACATGGATAGTCTAGTGGGATGCCCCAAACAGCCATATGGAAACAATATCATGTCCCCTGACCTGTACTCCTTTCTTTTCTCTATATATACATGAACTATACTAATTTTTTCATCCGAACAGCTAGCTTATTGCCATCACAGTGTTCTCCTCGTATTCTTTATGATCACAGAGGATGCAAGTCATGTCTCTGCATCTACCATCATAATGGGTATCCACGCTGTTTCAGTTGGTGCATGATAAGAAGATCATTGGTTGGGCAAATGCTGTTTTTGAACCATTTACATTGCCAGGGATGCCTACGGGTCTGTGTGCTCTGTATATATAGGCCAGGGAAGCGGTTCTGATGCTCAGGTACTTCCTGGAAAATTACATTTCAAGGACAGTACGAAGAAGAGCAGAGGGGTTGGGTTCGCAAGATTCACGAGGGTCTCAGAATACCTTCTAGTGAAGATGCTATATATCCACGCTTTTCCTGCACAACTGTCATCCAGATAGAGGAGTGATAAGATTCATCACAAGAAATTTACTTTTTCTTGTTTTCAAGAGTGAATATGATTGTGTATTTTGGGTATCCTTTGGACATCATAACGATACGAACAATGCAAATACGTAATCAACTTTGTTTGTCTTGACTTTCTTATTTCATGTCTTTCTCCCTTCACTTCAGGGGTAGGTTAAATACTGTATTGCTTGCAATGTCATTGTCCAGAATCCTCATCCACAATTCAAGTTCCTGAATTTCTCTCTCAGGGAAGAAAAAAAGTTTTGCAAACTGGGCGAAAATTCATTTATACATCGCAAAGTAATGTGTGTGTGTGTGTGTTTAAGTAGAGAGAAGGAGAGAGAGAAGAAAACTTATTTTTTCTTGTTTTCAAAAGTGAATATGATTGTATATTTTGGGTATCTTTTGGACACCATAACGATACGAACAATGCAAACATGTAATCAACTTTGTTTGTCTTGACTTTCTTATTTCTTGTCTTCCTCCCTTTCACTTCATGGGTAGGTTAAATACTGCATTGCTTGCAATGTCATTGTCCAGAATCCTCATCCACAATTCAAGTTCCTGAACTTCTCTCTCAGGGAGGAAAAAGTTTTGCCAACTGAGCGAAAATTCATTTATACATCGCCAAGTAATGTGTCTCTGTGTGTGTTTGAGTAGAGAGAAAGAGAGGGAGAAGAAAAAGAATACCCGGAAACAGCAATCATTGGGCCTCCATTGACTTCAACTCATTACTTTGTGCTCTGTCTTCTTTTTCTATTTCATTAGTTTCTTGAAACTATCTTTAACTGGAATTTTATTCGGGATCATGTTAACTAGAGACCAAAGTCAATCTCGTATCCATAACATAACCAATAAAGGAAGTCGTATTAAGAAGAAAAGGTCTCATAATAGAAATTAAAACCATTGTTCGTTTTTGAGCTTATCATATCTGATCTTAATATGATAGAAAAATAGGACGGATGGTAGACGCCAAAAGATTACTGGCTTCTATTTTTTCCTGTAATGACGCCTTGCCCATTCGTTCTATAACGGGAGTTAATAAGAAATTTCTTAAGGGCGTACTAGTTTAGTGTCTATTATATCAAATAAGTTGGTTAATCTTCACAGCCTCCAAATACGATTAGCAGTAAAGCCATTGCATATACTGTGGCACGACTCAGGCCTCATACTAACTGGCAATATTTTCATAAAGATAGCCATACAAACACAATCATCATGTTCAAAAAACCGTTGACCTGCTTCTAAATTTGCACTATGATGTCCACAAATTGGATGTTGGTAGTTATATTGCAAATGATGCACATTTTCATTCATTTGGCTTGGATTCATTAGACTCTGATTTCTGGAAAGCGAATCTCAATCTTTTAAGTATTGGAGCTTAACTTGTGTCTTCATAAGCAAGGTCATGATCCTGGGCTCAAGCTCATGACCTGTGCCATAGCCCAGACAGTATGCCAAAGGCTCATACACATGCAATTACAAATTTACAACAATAGTACAAGGATATATCAACCACCAAATCTCTTACAGCAGAAACTAGATGTACTTTCTGATTTCAGGAACTTTGCATTGCAAGGAGCACAAGCGAGGTATTTATGCATAACAGATCCACTCTCTACTTTCAACACAGGAAAACTCTCAGAATGATCTAAGTTGTTCCAGCTTTAATGTTCCTTGAACTTGTTTGGTCTTTCATATCTGAATGTGGTAGTTCTCACACATACAATTTTGTTCCTCCTCTTTTCCCTCTTCCAAGTCACACTTTTCCTTGTCTTGGTGACTTGTTCTTTTTTTGATACCCAGTATAGGTTACAACCCAGACAAAGGAACAAAAGTGTCCTCTATTCCGGCCCTCTACATAAAAAAGGGCCATGTACTTTCTTTTAGTACCAGATTTTGGTTTGGCCAAGTTTTCTTGGTAGAGGAGAGATCAAGAAAGTTGTAAAGGTAAACAAAAGAGTGCCGAAAGTGAGCTTGGTCAACAAATCTAGGTTGTGCAATGGAAAAGCCATCAGTCTATTCCACGAGGAAACATGAAGATATGAAGGCTTTTTAACCACGAAAGTGACAGAACCAACCCATTCTTTGATAAGTGAGGGGGCCCCGTTCGGAAATTAAGAACATCTTACATGAATTTAGATTCACAAGAACTGTTTTCAGTTTATGAGATCTATAATTTTAATTAAAAAGAATAATATGAATAAACATTAGGCTGTTATGAATTGTAAAAGAGATTTGAAATCAAATAGATTGCATGAGGGCCTGGATTAAGTCGCCCTCATGTAAATAAATCTATTTGACATCAACCCAGGCACCAACACAACACTGATCCCTCGATGGAGAGGATAAACTCCAGGAGATTTCTTGTAGAGTGGATACCAATTGAACATGAGATGGCTTGAACAAAGAGATGGCTCTTCTAAAGAATGGCAGTCATTTGAAATCAGTCAATCCACTCGTGACCTCATATTTCAATTGTTTCTAGTTTGTTTCAAGGAAGAAAAAAAAACATTTTTTGTGTTTTCACCAGGAGTTATTTTCAGATGAGGAGAAGCGCACTACAAAAAACTGAGGATTCATTGACAGCTGAAGAACATCGGTAAAACATGATGTCGTGCCGTTAAAAGTTTTACCGATGTCCTAAGCAGTCGACGCTGAAGAAAATGTCGATGAAAACTATAAACAACATTCCAGTGCACGCGTTGGTGTAGATTTCTACTCCAATGTGTCATGTGCGTAGGTAAATAAAATTATTACAATGTTTCCAGACGTTGGTAGTAACACTTTTACCGACACATGATGGTTGTCGATAAAGCTTTTTATCGACATACAGCTAGACGTCGCTAATATACTTATCGACACAATTTCATGTGTTGGTGAAGATTTGTTTTTGTGTTTTTTCTTAATCCATGAACTCCTAACTTCATCTAATCTTGTCCTCCAATCTTGATGCTTCCACAAAATTCCAACATCTTTCTCGCGCAAGCAGGTACAATTCTTGATTTGTTTCCACACCACCGCTGAAATTTGTAAAACTTGATATACCCCAAACAGTCACAACCCTACATGGAAAATTAATAATATCAGTTTATACTTGGTTGGCTGAATGCAACAATATGCAGCACACTAAAAAGCGCATAAAGTACCTTCTTAAGAGAAAAAGTTTGCTGTCTTTAAACTCAATAACCTCCATGTTCTGCATGTCAACAATTACATGTATGCCTTCAAGTAGAAATAGCATAAAATCCATAAGGGAAAATGACTCGGTCAAAAGAAATAAGCAAGTATCTAGGATCATTCCATGGCTCCACGGTAACAAGATCTATGTTTTATATTCTCCTTTTCTTCATGGCTTCCTTGAAGGGTGGGTAATCCTTAACAACAGCCTCACATTCAACATATTCCTCTGCTTATTGTAATCATAATGATGACAGAAAATGCAGACCATAAGCAACTGATTGAATGTACAATTATATGTAGAATGCCTAAAATCATTACCCTAGAACTTGAAGCAAAAAAAACCTAAAGTCATTATCCTAGAACAATATCATATCCTAAAATCATTCATAGAAAGTGAAAAACTTAACATTATATTCAAGCAACCTACTTGTTATCATTTAAACGTCAAAAACTTCTGTAAACACCGGTGGGAAGAAGAGGGAAGTAAAAGGAAAGGAAGGAAGAAGAAGGAGTTATGAAGTTGGGGAATCCTTTACCGACACGTGGGAGGTGTCAGTAAAGGCCATTCTTTAAAACATCAGTAAAATTTGTACTTTTCACCGATGTTTTGTTCCGAACGTCAGTAAAAGTAACATGTTTAGCAATGTCGGCATGCCGGACATTGGTAAAAGCCCCACTTCAAACGGCATCCTAGTGGCAAGCATCTAGGAAGACTTCTTTCACGGACATCTTGTTATGGATGTCAGTAAAATTTAAACTTCACTGACATTTAAAGCCAACATTGGTAAAATTTGCCTTTCACCAATGTCCCTTTTCCCCAGGCGTTGGTGAATCCCTCTTTTTTTGTAGTGGCTAAATGAACTTGATTAGTTTTTCTTTTGGGATGACTTCGTTCAAATCCGTTCTTATATACATAGAGACACATAGAGTCCGTTGAGCGTACATATACCATGATCTACAAGACGACAACCAAATCCAATTTCCTACGCATATATGTCTCGATACTCGTTGTTGTAAGAATCAAGGCTGGTACAACCGAATAAGTTGCCTTCAACGGATTAACTATCTGTTGTTATATTAATTTCTAGAAGCTTGAATTATATATATATATATATATATATATATATATATATATATATATATATATATATATATATATATATATATATATATATATATATATATATATATATATATATATATATATATATATATACCAAATCCAATTTCCTACGCATATATATGTCTCGATACTCGTTGTTGTAAGAATCAAGGCTCGATACTCGTTGTCTGTGTTACATTGTCATATGTACTGCTTGTCGGCTGGTGCATTGCTACCACTTCGCGGTAAGTTGGCTGGGGTCGTAGGGGGCAGCGCCCCCTTGTTCGGGGCCGGTAACCCCCGACGGAAAAAATTTTATATGTAAGGGCATATATGTCATTTTGTACAAATGCGGGTTTGCCCTCATCCTTATGTTTAGAGGATGCCCGCTACTTGTGGGTGTTGTTCTGTGTGTTCATCTGAAAGAGAATACAAGAGATCTGTGCGATCGTGGACGTAGGAGATTATTGCTCCAAACCACGTAAATCGTTGTCTTCTTCCTTGTTGCTTCTAACTCCCTCTTGAGAGTGCGAGAGGAGAGTTTATTGTAACAGGAATGACCTTTGTTAAACTTAAAGAGCGGTCGGAAAAGTTACTAAATCTTGACTTCTAAATCCTAGAAACCCTGACTTTGATGCTTTCTGCTCTCTTAATGATGTTGCATTTAGAAAGATACATACAAAGTCAAAGACACAGTTTCCTTAGGTGCACGCAAACACACAAAGTTCTCAACGGCCAAGCAACGCACCTCCGGCCTTTATTTTGGCGTCAAGTGCTCTCAGTTTGACTTGGCCTGTCAGCTGGTCACCTGATGTCTGCTGTCCCTTCCTGTTTCACATTTGGCCACTGCAGGCCCTAAACTTGCTCACATGGCTTGCTGCAGTGTCCAAATCCCTGTGTTCATTGCGTATGTTGACCACCAACGAAGCTCATGCTTGTGGAAACTGGCTTCTCTGTCGTTATTCTGCAGCAATCAACTGTTCGACAATAACATTCATGTTAAACTTTCAGAGAAGTGGTAACTTCTCAATCATTTTGTGCAAAGGTGCATTATATATATAGGTAGCATATTAGTTCCCTAGTTCGACTGGCATGGGTGCTCAACTCCTACGCTAATGGAGAGAAGCAATGGGTATCAACTTGATGCAGCTTTGGACCTTAGGGACAAAGGAATGAGGAGATTTCTGCTCTTATCTTGAATGGTAAGATAGAATACTCTGTCCGCAGAAGTTGGCATTGGTGTTCCTGTTTTAAATCTGCTGTAAGATAGCTGGGAGTGCCGGTTCCTGACATGGAAATGAATGTCAAGAATGTCGGTAGCTGATATCGAGAGAATTAGTCACGTCTTGTTCTTTAAGCAGGACAGGACATAGCACCAATTTGCCTTACTTATGGAATGATCTTTTGGAGCTTTCCTTGCCTTTATTTTTTCACTGGTATGCAAGAACGGTAGATATCGACGGACCTGTGGTAAGGAAAAGAACGAAACGTCATGTCAGATGGAGAAGAGCTTGGCAAGAGTAACGTGGGAGCCATGTGCTAAAAGCAAGAGCAGAAGTCCCCATCACTCTTTCCAAATCACATTATTTCACAGTTTTCCACTTGGAAGAAGAAAAAACAAAGAAAATTGTAGAGGAAGAACAATGGTCTCGGAGTCATTCTCTTGCCAATCTTTGAAAAAGGCGATTGTTTGAAAGAAATGGCAAAAAGGCAGATGACTTCTTAAAGGAGAACTAGGAACTCATTCGAAAATGATATATATCAGAGATATATATTAGTAAGTGCTCTTATTCAAATTGAAATTGGTATCATCTTCAATAAGATATGGATTAGATTCGTTGTTTCCGTTGCATTTATGGTATTCAATAAAAGATGTATTAGATTAGTCATTTCTGTGTTCCTTCGAGTAGCTCTGGAGGAGGCCAAAAAACCAACAACTCAGATTGTGAAAGGGAAACTTGGACCGTGGAAACTCCAAACTTTTCCACTAAATTAGTTCCATAAGAAATACAATTAATGGTTCATACGGCGCTACAGGTAAAGTACAAATTGTCCTTACTTTTTTAAAAGGACAAGTTTTATAGATCGCGCCATGTGAACAATCAATTACGTTGACAGGACGTTTTGGAATCAGTACACAGAAGTTTTATGCTTATAATTTATGTTTAAATTAAATAAAATTGAAGGGTGGAAATTCAGCCCCAAACCTGCTGGGAAGCCCCATCTTTTGTTACCAAAAAATGGGCATGTACAGACAAGAACGAGGAGGTCAGATTTTAAAAATTTATGTGAAAACTTAAAAAATGTTAGTTTAATATATATATATATATATATATATATAATTTTACATGTCATGAAGATCGAATTACAGAAACGAGTGTGAGAAGGGTCAGACCACACACATTGTGCTCGGCTACGTCATTAGTGGAGTTTGAAAAATTGATTGGAAAGACACTTGTTTAAATAAACTCAAATTTGATAGGACACTTTTATATATATATATATATATATATATATTATTTTTATTTAAAAATAAAAAACTTTTAAAAATTACCCACACCAGCCACAATTTGGCACCATATTTTGTGGGCCAATGGAAAGGAAAACGCCTGAGGAAATGTGGGGAACCTGACAAATTAGGTTGTCTATTTAATCAAAATTGAAGGTGAAAGGTTGTCTATTTAATCAAAATTGAAGGTGAAAGTTGCCCAACTATGTAATCAAAATTGTTTGATTGGTCGTTACCAACAGTTAAAACAGTTAAAAGAATGACACAAAGCAAAAAAGGTGATAATATCAACCAACCATACTTCTTGTTAAATAGCAGGGTGATCATCATCATTCACTTAATATATATATATATATATATATACATATATATATATATATATATATATATAACATCAATGAATTGTTGAGATACAAATAAAGTAAAACTGTGTAAACTAATATATAATACTATATATTTAAGTGGGCAACTGCCCACACAAACCCACATGGACCTCAACCACTGTGGAGAATAAGGAGTGGAGGTTAAACTGTAGATGGGAGCAGGTGGTCCCTTCAGCTGTGCCGTGCAGTCGGGCCAAGCAGGGAGGTAGCACGCAAATTTCGGGAACTGTTGCAGGCGGTGGCGGGAAATGAGGGCGACCGAGCACCGTGGAGTTTGGGGCCGCGGCGGGCATTCATCTCCATCGCTCGCCCCTGTCGACGCCCCTACAATTAAATGATTGTCCTGAAAGAGACGGGAGGCGTTTGCTGAGGGGGAGGGACGCCTCAGAACATGGGGGAAGGAGGAAGAAGGGCGCCATCCTTCATCTCCCTCTCCCTCCGCCTATGCTCTGCCGGTGGTCCTACTTAATGAGCTGTACTCGAAGGACCCCGCCTTTTGTAATATGCATCGCTGCCAACTTACTTTCACGTCCTTGCCTTGCCGCCATTAATACTCTCCCTCCTCCCTCTCTCTACTGCGCCTGCTGAAGGAAGCATTTACTGCTCAGTCATTACTGACTGGTAAAAATAACAGTGCTTCAGAAGCCATCTGATCTCACCCTTTCTGTTCAAGCGCTGTCTATTTCCTGTCGATTTCATTGGCTTTATGACGAGTGGCTGAAGTTTTCGTGATCATGATGCGCTTCACCTCTCTCTTTCTGCTTGACAATGAAAAGCTGCTCATCATGGACGCCATGTGTACTGATCTGTAGGCCGAACCTCTTTAGAATCGGTTGTCAAGTCGTCTTATTTTCTATGTATGCGGCGACAGAGAATGCTTCCTTCTCTAAGATCACCAGCTTTAGTCCCTTCGGAGAATTTTTTTTTTTTTGTTTTTTTCTTTTCAGTTCAAATCAATTTATTAAAAGCTGCTTAAAGCTTGAGTGATTTACATATCGCCGCTCAGCTTTTAACTTTCTGCGGATAACTGCTCTGACTTTCTACTAAAATTCTCAAAAACCACTTTCACTTGCCACTGTTAGTATCTTATATCCAACGCCCTTATATTTTGAAACTTGGTTTAGGTTCAAAATTCGGATTCGAAAAATCGGATATGGATTGGATTTGAATTGAGAATTATGATTTTGGATTTCGATTTAGATATAGATATAACTTTTTTTCAATTTGTATTCAACTCTCAAGGTACTTAAGACTCTTAAGTATATCCGATCCAAATCCTATGGATTGAAATCGCTACTTGAGTCTTTCAAAAATTAAAGCCTTGAAATGATAAATTAGCATCATCAGTTTGAACATATGCTTTTCTACAGAAAGTGCTCGTTTTACAACATTACATGTCAAGTCTTAGGGTTATCTAATATTGTACTAACTTTCTAAATATGATTCGCAGGAGGGAATTAAGAAGTCCAATTGCTTTCGGTTGGTCTCACTATGCTTCAACTTGTACGTCAGTACACAGTAAAGGCTAAGGTCTCCACATTTCGACACTGACGGACTCACTATGCTTCAACTTGTATATCAATGTCTCTCTTTTGTAGCGGGGAGTTGACATCATGGAGGCCCGAAACAAGGACTGACCACCTATCAACTTTCAACCCGACCATTCCACCAACCCCCTCCACTGATAACTTTCTTGGTCTAAATATGGTTTATCTTAATCCAAGAAACATCTAACTCATTCAATCACTTTGAGAAGGGTGATACTTTTTAAAAATCTGATTAAGAGGAGTATCAAAAATAATACAAGAAGAAATCCTTTTTACCTTTTAACATTTCAATTTTTTTTTTTTTCATTCGAACCCTAGGGGGATAAGGGGTTGAGTGGGAGCTTCGGCTCTCCTCTGGATGATAGGATGAAATATTCCTCATGCTCACCCAATTTTTTTTCAATTTCTATCAACCATAAATCAATGTATGTATAACTGGGTAATACTAGAATTTTCATAGGGTGTGATTTGATTTAATTTTCATTGCCAAAGGTTAATAGCCTTTTATATTAATGAGTTGGTGATCCCCTGCAGTAAGACCTCACTAAAGTTTGTACTAGTATGAGATATTCAAAGTTAAATTAATCTTGAGAGAGGTCAAATGTATTGATCAGCTGCAAACTCTTTTACAATGACAAGAAAGAATTGATTTAAAGTCATTGAACAGAAATTGCAGAACAGTATTTGATAGCTGTTTGCGATCCTCATAAGCATTTTAATATCTTCCTAAAGGGTGTTTGATTACTTTAGATCTGATGTCCGGAGATAATATGAGATATTGGGATTTTAGATTCCAAAATGTGACATTCAGTTTTTGACAATGATATTAAATCTGTTTTTGAAAAATGCATTAATTGCATTGGTCCCTGCACTTTAAAATCCATGAATCTCAATTCAAGTCGGAAGATTTTATATTCGTGGTTCTGAAAGCTGCAATCTTCTACTGCTATAAATGGGTCACACCATTAACATGAGACCCACGGATCAAAAGTCTGGGGTAATCAAACACACCCTACTGTTTTTAGTCTTAATGGGTATTTACATAAAATGTTCTGTTTCGTTTCATTGGCACCATTTGATTTTTAAGGCCCGTTTGAAGGACAGGAATTAAATTTCTAGAATTAAAATTTCAAAAACTTAATTCCGAAAATCATATTGCTAGAATTAAAATTCCAGTCCTGCTTTCGTATCCCGTATTTGGCGGCCAGGAAATAATAAAACCAGATCATCTTTGTTTGATGGAGAAAAAATTCTGGAATCTTGAGTCTTTTACAAAGTGGAGCACCTTCCTGATACAATTTGCAGGTCATCCAACCCATTATTAGCTTCATTTTATTCGTTCATGTCTTGGTTGAGGACGCATGCATGAATTAAAATTGATGCTTCAAGGACTCTAAACAAAGACTAACTGCCTACCAGCCCCAGCCCTATCTATTGCACCAACCCCCTCGGAGACCTTTTTCTAGAGCCTTTCGATTCCTTTCATGTCATCATCAGTGGCATGATGTTGATCAAATGGCAGTGTTGAATCAACTTATTGAAAATTAAGGTTGAGTGTTTGTAAGCAATTCATAATTGCGCTTAATATTTTGGATCTCATGAGGTGTGTTTGTACAGGAAAAGATGTGTTTTGTACCATTTATGAGGTGTGTTTAATAAATTTAACGTAATCCAATCATTTATCAAATTCATATATATATATATTAATCATAAAAATTTCACAGGTCTCATTACGTTTCCCTTCACACACACACACACACACACACACACACATATATATATATATATATATATATATATATATATATATATATATATATATATATATATATATATATATATGAAGAAATGCCTTGGTAACAACTGGAACGACTACCTTTATATCGCTCGCATTCAAGACTCACTGTTGATAAATCAATGAAGGGCCAGAAGCAGAAACTGTCATAGTATTGTGATAACACAACTAGTAGTGTATGGTGTAGCTGGTTGAACTTGCGGCACATGGACAGCATGTCTCAAGTTTGAATTCCATGAGTGTCATATTCTTGTTTGATTTCCATAAGTGCTCACGATGCATCGGCAAATATCTACTAGATCACGTTTGTCATTTTATGAATTTTAAAAATTATTAAGAATATTTTAGGTTCATTGAAGAAATTTTGAATAATATATCTAGAAATAAGTGAATGATGATTCTGACTACTCAAAGTTATACAAATCAGATGGATGGTTGAGAAAAAAACATATGGACAAATATTAGATAATGAAAATGTTCATAATCTTTTAAACGATACTCATTACTTTTATACACAAGCTCCGAGCTATATGGATAACATTGAGGAAGAGAAAAGTGTGAGTTGAAGGAAAAGTAAGAGAGGAGAGTGCGAGTGGAGAAAGGGAAAGGAAGTTGAAGACAAAGTAGGTAGCTTCTATAGATGGGTGTGTTTCTGTGTGAAAGAAGCATTGAAGTTAAATGCAGTAATGGCGTTGGTGTGCATTAATCGAGAAGCAGAAGCAGAATCACATGGGGCTTGTCTTCAACTGGTTGGACGCTTGCCATGGCGTCCTATCTCTTCCTTTATTGGATCTTTTCCTCTCCCCAACAGTTGCAGAAACTCAACTTGGAAAGCTACTGCAGGCTTGTGGGGAGGGGAAGATGCTGCTCCCAGTACAAATGGAAGACCCACTTGTCCATAACATCGCAAAGTCGCCAGTTCCTCACTGCCCAATGAAAGGTTAAACACTTAAACTCCCTTAGCACTGCGACTAGTCCTTCTTATATCAGACTTGAAGCGCTCATCTTGAGATTGACTTGCACATAGAAAAGTTAACCAGTTTTTTCAGGATTTTGAGCAGACAAAGGGTTTTAACTCATTGTTTGCTTTTATTTTTCTCTCTTCACTCAAAGAGTATTTTAGACTGTTGAGCGCCTTTATATTTCCAAGTTAATCTCTTACAAGATATGAACAGCTTATATGATTCCAATTAAAATCAGGTATATGATGGTTGGATAGGTACAAGCGTACCTAATATATATACAGTATCAATATCTCACATTGTCGGATGGCTAAAAATTTAAAATCTATCATTCAAAAACAGTCACCGCAATAGTATTAACAATGTTTTATATTATGACAACTATAAATTTTATAGCACTTTTAGATAATGGATTTTTTACTTTTTGCTATCCGACAACCTTCAATATTTAGCATATTTGAATTTTATATATATATATATATATATATATATATCACAAATTTGATAGTCCGTTCAAGGGAATCATGGGTCGCTTTTAATTTTTTTAAAATAGTCACAAAGATCTTTTTAATGTTTACTTAAGCCAAACTTTGTATTTTAAAAATAATTTTAAATATTTTTGCTAATTCACAGCTGATTCAACTAAATCTATTATGCGTGTTTGAGATCTTTTTTTTTTATTCATTTGGAGCTCATTTCTATCGATTGTCCATCATTCCTGGAATACCCGCCCACGGTCGATCTGGACGGTGAGATTCAATGACTGACCTGAAACTGGATCTGTTTGGCCAGATATACAGTAACAGACAGTAGTATATCCATATCTTAGAGAACTCAAACTTGGTAAGGTATTCGAGTGTCCAGATCTTATTCAGAGACCAAAGGATGATCAAGACCGGATCCGATTACACGCAGAAGTCCGATCCTCCTCCCCGTTGGACCTGAATTCAATTTTAAAAAGTTCAGGCCCAAACTTGGATCTGATTAAAAAGATCTGGTTACATGGTAGCTCTGTTCATATTCAGTTTCAAAAATCTGCAACTCTGGATCCGAGTCTGAAATAAAAAAAAAAAGTCCTAGCCACACCAGATATGGTAAAGAAATAGAGAATCTAACCGAGTCAGAACCGTTCTTGTCCCCTAAGCAGAGCAAACAAGAAAAGAACAGGACAACTTGAAAGCGGAAGCACCTTGTACCCATTGCCAAACGCCAAGAACTGTCCGGTCCAGTGTTGGCTCATGTACTGCCCCTGTCGTTAATGGTGTCCCACTGTCCCGACCCTTAAATGTCTAAACCGGGGGCGCCCCCGGCCTCCCCGTCATTTATTTATTTATTATTTATTTATTCGGTTGACCTTGTTAATAAAGTCAATGTGGCTTCAAGAGGCAAAGTCCGGTCTGGGTCCGTGGCCGGTCGGAGCTTGTCCGGAACGCCACCCCATGGTGGATGAGTTCCAGACATGAGTGCTCCCTTATTTTTCCTATTTTTATTTTAATTATAATATTATGTACTACCTCATTTAATGTAATTCCGTGAAAATTTAATTTTATAAAAATCAAAGCTTTTTTTAATGAGTTTCTGAAATCCCTGTTTGTGTGTTTGATTAACGTACACAAAATCCAATCTTTTGTTTATAACCTAGAAGGGGACTGTCACGTTTTGTGCTCTGTTTCCAAAATCACGTTTTGTTAAAACCAAGTTTAAATCCAGTTTGGACGTCGTCTGAATGCGCAAAATCAGGTTTTACAATGCAAATAGGCGTCGTATTAGTGCTAGTAAGGTCCCAGAGCATGCTCAGTAAACCCCGACCACAAGAAAACAAGGCGCGAAAAAGCATCAATTAGTGTAATGAGTCACTCACCCTATAAAAAATTGCTGATATTTTTAAAAGAATACTATGAAAAAATGGTTGTGATATATTAAGATCCATGAACTTTTTAAAAACCATGAAGACCCAAAAATCAAGTGGATGCCCCTACTCGATTAAATAAAATTTCTTTATATTTTGCAAAAAAAAACTAATGTCTCACAAAATCCTTTGGTGAAGGAATTTTAAGATAGTAACTGTTTATAAGTTCATGTGGCTTAGAACCTTTATGTTGGTATGGATTTTGTTCGCTATGATTTAAGAGTTGCTGCTTAATTACTTCCAATATTATCTTAGAAGGCAAATCCTCCGAATATTCATAACTTAAAAGCTGTGCATGAACTCTCTAAATGCCTCATAAGCTCAAGATATTTGCGAATACACTTTTAAGGTGTTTGATTCAATAATGAAAATTCCAGAATCAAAAATTTCATGTTTCAGTTTCTTAGTTTCGGAAATAAAATAAGTGTTTTGTTTAATTATTCTACTTTATTAAAATAAGCATTATGATTTTAAAATTCTATGATTCTAAGTATATCAAATATCCAAGGGTCCACTATTAAAATTTAAAAACTTTAATTCGGCCCTACAAAATTTCTAGCTTTGCCCTTGATTGAACTTGGGCTTAAAAATTTCTAGCTCTTGTCCATTCAAAAAATAACTAAAAAACTAAAAAAAAAAAAGGAAAAGAATCTAAACAACTACCACATTCATGGTTCACTTGAATACAATATTTCTTAAATATTAAATATCTATGCATTTTGAAGAACATCAACGTCAGAAAATATTCCTACGGTCGTGGATACTAATCTCATCGATACAAGAAATGAGTAATTCCGCCATTAAATTTTCTGGTTCTGCCAAGTATCAGGGCCGAAGGTCCAAACGGATGAAACCTCCAACTCTCCGGCCAGACCTAACGCACTATATATGCATGTGCGTTTGTTCGCCACTGTCCCTCTGTTGGCAATTCTGCCAAACAAACTATTCATCGTTCGGTGGCCTGAATCGGGCAAGTTTCTTCTTCGCCCTGCAACCGCTAGCGCTCACGAACTTCCACAGAAGAAGAATTTCACAAGCAGAAACCGAAAGAAAAAGAGAAATTTAAAGAAAGAATCTAATCATCGGGAACTGCAAAAGGCTTACGCCGAATAACTATTCAAAAGCACCAAGATTAATTCTCCCAAAAAAAACTCGTCCACACAGTTCCTGAGAAGATGAATCCAAGCCCACCCACTTGTCGTCGGCCATAAGATCTGAGTTCAGAAGGAAATAAAGGTGGTACCTAATCCTACTGAATGGGATCCGTGCAAAAGCATAGCACGGCAGAGCAATCCATTTGTATGGAATGACAAGTGGGGAAGAAGAATTGATTAAATAAATGAGAGAGAGAAAGAACGGAAATGAATGAGAGAGCGAGAGGTCACATAAATGAATTGAGAGAGAGAAAGAAATCTCTGGCCAAGAGATTTCAAGGTTGCATCTGATGGGGCCAAGCTGTCCTGTGGAATGTACACGAAAACTGAGACCTTCCTTCGTTTCACTGCCCGGCATGTTCTTTACACACAACCCAAATCGCCCGTGGCCTGTCCTTACCTTGCACATGCCCTTGCTCAGCAGCCTCTACCCACCACCACCTCCTGTATATATACCCCAATCCAGGCACCATTTCCTGCACCAACTCCCCTCTCTCCTAAAGCTTAACCCTCTCTCTGCAGAGATTTCACTTTATCTCTATACGGCTCCTTTGATCTCCTTGCTTTTCTTCTGCACCGCTCTGTGGATACATACTCCTGTTCTTCTGTTTTTAGCACCACCAACATCTTTATTCTCTCGTTATGGCTGTGAAGAAAGGAGTGAAGCAGATCCTGAAGAGGTGTTCCAGCCTGGGGAAGAAGAACACCGGGGAAGAGGCCGGGGAGCTGCCGGGGGACGTGCCCAAGGGACACTTTGCTGTGTACGTTGGGGAGAAGCGCAGCAGATTCATAGTGCCGATCTCGCTTCTTAGCCACCCCGAGTTTCAGAGCCTTCTGGACATGGCGGAGGAAGAGTTTGGCTTCCACCACGACATGGGCTTGACGATTCCTTGCGAAGAGATGGCCTTCAGATCCTTAACTTCTGCATTGAGATGAAGTCCGGGGATTGATGCCGTCTTCTTCATTTTTCTTGGTGGGAACAACAAAGAATTTCTTCTCTTATTTTTCCTTTTTGGTTTCTATATATAACCAGCAACCGATGGAATACTTCTGGGTTGATTCTGTACATTTTTTTCTAGTGCTAAATGAGAGAATGTATAGCATTCATGGACGTTCAAGTCTCTTTAATTTCTTCTTCCACCATCACTTCTTCTTCCTTCTTTTTCCTGCAAGGATTTTTTTTTTTTGGTTGGTGAGAGTGAGATTCAAGCACGTAAATGGCACCTCCAATTTTGCTTGGTTAATTCACGAGAGGTAAATCGCGCTCTAGCAGCAATTATGAAGATGGGAATTTAGAAAGAGCCAAGGTGAGATGGTAGTCGCTTCCGCCATGAAGCTTATGGCTCTGCAACTTGGATCGTGACCACACTATCGTAATCTTTGTCCTTTTCATTGCATGATTTCCCCTTCATTGCCGTTTTGTATGATCACCATCGCGATCGCACACTAGCATGGGGTCCGAAATTAACTTTCTTTAACTGCATTCTTCAAAGGACTCAACTCCTTACCGAAAGTTCTGCAAATCAAAGACTCGATCACGTGAGTAGAAGACATACGGCCGACAGAGCCATTGCTCGAGAACCTGAAAAAACTACATGGTGAACTTTTTTTACCTGGTGAAATAAATTTTTACCATGGCCTGGCAGAGTGTGAAAAAGAAGAACTGTTCCAGCCACATGCTTCCTTTGCAGGACCACTGCCTTCGGTTCTTTTGTGTGTCCTTTGGTGGGCACCTTTGCATTAGATACTTTTCATCCTTCAGAACTTAACCAAGTCGGATTTCTCTTTCTACGAGACGAAGAAGACAGCAAAGTTAAATGCCAACGTGGTAAAATCAGCAATCGGCAACTGAACAAAAGCTGTTTTAATATTATCAGTTCAAAATATATACATATACAGGTAACTTGAATTCTAGCTGGAATCATATATTCAGTGTAGCAATTTTAAAGGGCAGGGTCGGAAAAGTTACTTCACATATATACAATAAGTACCAATATTAAGATCTGCCGTCGGCATCGGAACAGAAGTTGTTTGTTTCCAATACTATGAGTTAAATATACACAGATAAGTTAAAAAGATCATATATTCGATATAATATTTAAAAAAAACAAGAGAAAAGAAGATTCCCAAACGGCTGGTACGGGAAAAGTTACTCCATAGACAATAAATGATGATGACACGGGTCCTCAGGTTCTAGTGTGGTCAATTTTTGTAATCTATAAAGGTCAAGTAGGAAGATCTTTGAGCATAAAATAAGCTTTGGAAAGTTCAATACTGTTTTAAATGAATGACATGTTTGGTACGCCATGTACCATTTACCCGCTTCATAACAGAAACAGCGATCACTTCCCACAGAACAAAAATAAATTCATAAAAGATTTATTGTTAGATTCCATAAATTAAAAGACGCCTGCCTCTAGGTTAGCATGATGTTGCAAGGGAAGGGAACTTAGAAAAGGCATTTCACATTCTCTGTTTAAGTTACGAGAGAAAGTGTATCATGTCTTGGCAGACCTTTGGGACACTGAGAGTGTGGTGAATGCAAGACCTTTGGGCTTCTTTCGAGGCAACTAGTTGTTAAAATCATAACCCTCTGGGTTACTCGATTCATATTGGGTCTCCAGACCAACTACAAACATTTTTTCTTCTTCTTCCTACAATTAGAGTCTCCCTAGGCCATGCCATTGGCATTTGAAAGAAAAGCAAATCTTCACTTCACAGAAAGAAATCCACGATCTTCCCATTCCTAATAACATTTATTTACTTTTTTTTAATAAATTGATGGGTTCTTCTTTCGGCAAACCTTAGATTCTAATTCTAATGCTACCAGTACCATATCTATTTAAGATCTTAATGCTAAGACTTGAAAATTCATGTTTTCATGTCCAAAAATATAATTTAAACAAACTTTTCTATTAATTAACTAAATAGAATACATTGAGTTCATAGACCAGGAAACTGTACTGCTCTCCATGATATGAATGCAAGTATTTGTGAGCACCGTAGCGTGCATTATTCAATGCTTGGCTTCTAGAGGATGGATAGTATAGATCACAACTTACGTTGTACATTTGCAATAGTATGCATACTCGAATGATGCACAATGTTCTCAACACCTATTGTGCATATTCTTTGTTTTTTTTTTGTGTGTGCGTGTCTGTGGGCTTTTGCATGTTTAAATTTCTTCTTTTTCTTGTGAATGTGAGGTTCTTCTTTTTCTTATGAATGAGAGGAGAGGAGAGGAGTACCTTTCCACCCTGGTAAGAAACGAAACCCTTATTGTATATGGGCTAGTACACTGGTCACACCTATTAGCACAGGAATTAAAGGTTGATGGCCATATCGCCCAACTGGTAGCCAGCCAGTTACAGCTACTGGCCGGAGCTCGTGCGCCAATAGTGTGAATTCCTGTCTTTCACCTACACATTACAATAGAAAACTCCAAATTTGGAACCTTATATCGTACATGTCGTATAAGCTCGACCGTATCTTGTGCATTTATATATGGTCCTGCAAGGGTACCTTTTACTTAATTCTTTGTTGGAAATAAATACCTCCCAGTCATTTACACGTCCGCACTTTGTTCATTTATCTGCACCGTGCTGTTGTAGCGGAAGGAGATTAAAAACAGAAAAATTAGAAGCAACTTGCATGGCGACGGACATCTGTCGCTGATATTTTAGATTGTCGAGCGAAGAAACATAGAATAATACTGATTGTGAGTGAAATCTTTTGTCTCTGCGTGGAAGTGAAAATTCCTGCTTATTTTTCCCTGCTTCCCCTTCATTCCCGTGTCAAAGGGAAGATCATTCTTTACAACTTTATTGCGACCTTGACATGACGATATGATGTTCAACTTGCCCATTTTAATTTGTTCACTCACATGTTCACTTACCTTTGGTTCTTTAATACAGGGCCCTCGACAAGGGACACAGGGTTATGTACACTGTCTTTTGGAGAAGGGACACTTCTTAAGAAAGGGAAAAATGAAAGGGTGGATTCCCCAGTATGATCTCCAATTTGGTGTTTCACAGCACTGCTTGTCTGTTTTTTATGAAAATGACAATTGAAGAGGAGGAAGATGCAGTGGTCACTGCAAAAAAAATCAAGGCCTGAACTCAAATTTCAACGCCTCAACATCCACAACAAATTAGATACAGTGAGAAACATTCAACCATTTGCCCCAGCAGCAAAAGTCGGTAGTCCCACCAGAGAGGGCACTCTGAGTTACAAGGCCAGCCCTCAACAGAGACCAACTCAACTAGGCTCGATCATTGAGGTGAATGTCTACCATGTGCAGGTAGAAGTATCTTTTCCAATGTAAAACCCCAGGGATTACAGTGAAGAGTATAGATAAAGAGGGCTTAAACCTTTGATTCTTTTTTTCACGGGCTTCAATGGAAGCGGACTTTTAAGCGCCCGCCATGTTTCAGGGGACCCAGCAATAGGACAGCATGATTTCCTTTTAATTTTACATAATAGAGAATAACAATCTGTTATCCAACAGCAATATCCCAACATGCAACTTGACAAATTATTCAGAATCACTGTTGTATCACATGCAATATTAAGGGGTCTAGATCAGGATCTAGAGCAATTTAATTTCCTTCTATTTTCTCTCTCTTCATGAGTGAAGTTCCTTGCTATACACGAGCAGTTCTGCAGCTTCACCCAAGAGGGTACAGTGACTGCCGGAGGGGGAAGAAAATTAATTTACCATTTGACTGCCACGTAGAGAAATGACAGAAGAAAGGATTTGCCTTGCCCTGACCCACGCCATGCTCAAAGAACATGGCATGTTTCCTGGAACATGCCAACTATTGGAGGCATGAGAGCCTCTTGGTACAGAAAAGCCAGGTTCATACAAAACCAGTGGCAACTTTCTTCAAGAAAAAGAGCACTGCAGTAACATGCTAACGGCAGTATCCATTGAATCTAAATCAGCTTACGTAATGTACCCCCGCCCTTAGCTGACTTAAATTAAAGATGACAGCCTAGAAATGGGCCAATGTTCGTGCAAGTTGCAAGAAAGCTCGATTTTCCTTGATCTTAATAAGGACACCGGCAATGAGATAGCACATTATGATATTTGATTCGCAGATATTGATTTCAGTGTTTATTTGCTTCCTACCATGTCTGTAGAAGTACTGCGGAGTTACAACCATGGCTGGAGCAGTTCATTTTTTGTCGTTGAGACCCTGAGACCTGACAGTAAACTTAAAGTAGGTGAAGTTGAACTAAACTGTTCTTGCTGACACTTCTGGCGTTTCTCATTTTTGGCAGCATTCTTCTTGCTTCAGCACTGGTTAATTGATCTAGTCGCTGCTATATAACCGGTGCATAAGTATCTTCGTGAATTAACTAATCAAGATCAAACCAACCATGATGCATTAGAAAAGGACAGAAGAAACAGCCCAGATCCAGGAACACCAAACTTTGATTTCGTTTTGCTTCACAGAAAGATTTCTCTTCTTTCTTAATTTGATGAACTCTTTTACTGCCAGATGATCGTCTAAAGGAAATAATTATGTTTTCCAAACTAGAAATCCCTTGATTTTACTTTCCTATAACAAACTCAGGATAGGCCCACTTTAAGAACTTCTCACCAAGAAGGCTTGCTCACGTATTCCCGTATGAACAATTGGACCCCAAGGAAGGAACATCAGTTAGCTAACCGACCTATACTTTCACGAGCACATGATCAATTAATGCAAGGGATGGACCCTAGCGACCTCATATCCTGAGGCCACTCTATATTTTGCTTTATTTCTGAAAAGAAAGTACATCTTAGAGTAGAGCCTCCGGTACAGGTCAACCGAAACGCTGAACTTGGTCATTTAATCTATACAAGGAAAAACATGAACAGTCTTCAAAAGGAACCTGACCCTACATGTTGGTCCTCTGATAATCAAAATGTTCAGTATCCATGGAACCACTAGGTATCATATATCTCATATTAAATTATTAGCATCCTTATGTTCGTTAAAACTCTATAGGCAAACCTTAGGATTAATTTTTAGAAATATTGATGATATTATGAACACACAAATGATAACCAAGTAAAACTATATATATATATATATATGATACCCAAACTATGGTCCGAGTTTTTTCTTGTTGGGGTTCGGTTAAACGATGGACATTCTGCGACATCTCAGGCTTGAGAACAACTTGAGAATGGTCTCCTTTCTAAGACTTGGGAAAGATTAATGACCATATGAACCTCTTGCTGTCTCTGTGTCATGATTCGTAGCCTGTCTTGGGTGTTGAATGTTTATTTAAGAGTGGATTTCCCCCCCGCCTTTTTCTCCCTATTGGAAATGTAAGGCAGAAGTAGGTGAAAATCCCTTCACCAGCCGCATATTAGTTTTACCTCCAGTTGATAAAAGCTCCGGAATGGAGGCCACTGTGGATTTTGAACTTATGATTCCCTGCCAACTTGATGGCTATCAGGATCAGGTACTCCTACAGAACTAGTTAAGGGAACATTTGTCAGATCCAAGATGCATTTGAAGTGCCATTAAATGTAAAAGCACACACATAAACCAAATATATATTGATGCGGTTGATTATCAACTGAATTGATCCAAGGATCCTAGAGGTTCTCAATCTAAATCTGTCGTATCCAAACTGAAAAATTGAAGATTACACGAGTTCTGTTCTAAGTGTGGATGCATGTTGACCCCATTTGGCAATAAGAACAGTAGCAAACGTTCCATGAATGGTCTCAACAACTGGAACACTATAACACAGTATTTCATGAACTTACTTCAATCTTTAGGATACATTCATGAAACAGGAACAAATTATTCTCATTACCAAACGGCCCCTTAGCAAAATGATGTAGGGTTAATAAAGCCCTGCTATAAATATTGATATTTTTACTCTTTCTAAGTTTTAACCAAAAAAGTTTTTCTCGAAAATGTCATACGGGCTGATTCTGAATGACGAATAGCAATTGTTTTCCCAGTATCCTTTACAAATTACATTATTAGCTGCACCGACTTAGTGGTAGTTCAACTGGTCGCTTGTGATTCCCTTTAGAGTGACCCTCCAGAGGTTTGTGAGAATGTGATTCACTCTGCGGTGGCCGGTGAACAAAAACTCAATTCAATAAGATTTACATGATCGCATCCTCTACCAACTCTCTCAGTCTCGCCATTCAATTAATATTGCCAACTCTAGCACTCGGTTGAGATACACTTTGAAACATATACAAGGAGACTGTGAAAGAGACCTGCTTATACAGCAGTTGAGGCAGCTTTAGAAGAGAGTTTCAGATTCAACTGCTAATGGGTAAGGTCTACTTCCCAGCAATGAATCTCCCAGAGTCGGACGTACTTGGTAAATGTTTGTTGAGAATCCAAGGACCAGATTGCAAGCTAAAACAGAGAAAGGTGAAATAACAGTCCCTCTGTAAACGAATATGTGTACGTGATATCAAAAGAGTGAATATTGAAATGGACGGTAGAGAGCAAAACAAAGAGAGCAATCACATAGAAGACACCCAAAATTACGTGGTTCGGATAGACTGTTGTCTTCCTACATCCAC
>JAANDH010000065.1:434492-458288 GCA_011799765.1 Nymphaea thermarum
GCCTCCCAATGTCTTTGACCTGGATTTGCCATATATCTACTAACAACACTTACAGCATGAGATAAATCAGGCCTAGTACAGACCATAGCATACATAAGACATCCAACTGCATTGGCATATGGTGTTCTGCTCATAATGTTGCTCTCTTTTTCAGATTTAGGACAATCTTTCAAAGATAACTTAAAGTGTTGAGCAAGTGGAGTAGAAACAAATTTTGCATTCTTCATATTGAATTTAGCCAACACTTTGTTTACATACTCCTTTTGTGTTAACCATAGTTTCTTTTTCTCTCGATCTCTACGAATTTCCATACCTAGAATTCTTTTGGCTGCCCCCAAATCTTTCATTTCAAATTCATTTCTAAGTTCATATTTCAACTTAGCAATTTCTAACATGTGTTTGCAAGCTATAAGCATGTCATCCACATAGAGCATCAAAATAATAATGGAACCATCATTCAAAAAACGAAAGTAAACACAACTGTCATACCTGCTCCTATTGTAGCCTTGTGCCAACATAAAAGTGTCAAATCTTTTGTACCACTGTCGTGGTGCTTGCTTCAATCCATAGAGTGACCTTTTCAACTTGCACACTAACTTTGCATTTTTTGCTTGAATAAAACCTTCTGGCTGCTGCATATATATTTCTTCTTCTAGGCTACCATGTAAAAATGCAGTTTTAACATCTAGTTGTTCAAGTTCCAAATCATCAATAGCTACCATGGCTAACAAAACTCTAATTGAGCAATGTTTCACAACTGGAGAAAAAATTTCTGAAAAATCTACTCCCTTTTTCTGAGCATAGCCCTTAGCCACGAGCCTGGCCTTGTACTTTGGTGGTTCTTCTGCACTTGAAGGTTCTTTTATTCTAAACACCCACTTGCAGCCAATCACTTTCTTTCTTTCTGGAAGACTTACCAATTCCCATGTCTGATTCTTTTGAAGAGACTTCATTTCATCTTCCATTGCAACCATCCATTTTTCACTATCATTGCTTTCTATTGCTTCCTGAAAAGTCAAAGAGTCATTAGACATAACTGGAAATGCATATGCAACTGTATCTTGAAATTTTAGTGGTAATCTAACTTCCCTTCTTTCTCTACCCTTCGCAATAGAATAAGGTTCTTCAAGTGGTTGTTCTTCTTCCTCACTTTCTTGTGATGGTTCCTCCAAGATTTGGTTGATCTTATCATTGCTCNCAAACAACCTCATGCAACGAGCCCTCTCAATCAAAGTTCTATTCATTCTCTCTGCCACGCCATTCTGCTGTGGTGTACCTGAAATAGTGAAATGTCGAGTAATACCTTCAACTTTGCAGAAATTTTCAAACTGAGATGACGTATACTCACCACCATTGTCACTTCTTAGCACCTTTAACCTTTTACCTGTTTGATTTTCTACTCTTGCTTTCCATTCTTTAAAAGTCTCAAATACTTCAGATTTATGCTTAAGAAAATATACCCAAACTTTTCGTGAGTAGTCATCAATGAACGTAACAAAAAATTTAGCTCCTCCTTTAGATGTTACTGTGCAGGCCCCCATACATCTGAATGGATATATTCAAGAATGTCTTTACTTCTTTTTGTAGAGGTTGAGAATTTAACTCTGCACTGTTTTCCAAGAACACAACATTCACAGAATTCAAGTTTACATGATTTGATGCCCTTGAGTAGCTTTCTATTATGCAACTCTTGAATCCCTCTTTCACTCATATGGCCTAATCTAGCATGCCACAAATATGCAGTATCATCATCAGAAAGGGATGAAGAAGATGAGATAGCAGCAGTACCTGTTATAGTTTCTCCAATCAACCTGTATAGAGAACCAACTTTCTCTCCTTTCATGACCACTAAAGCTCCTCGCTTCACTTCGCGATTCCCACATGGTCAGGGTCAGTTGACAGAAACGATTCTGGCTTCCTCTGCAAAGACTGTTTTCATCAGTTGAAGGGGAGAGATTTTACTGCTGATCAGTTAGAAGTTGATGGTCTTTATCTGGAAGTTTGATGAATTCCTTTTCTTTCCATGTTTCTGCTTGTGTCATGATTCGGTTGAATTCTTGATTATGTACATGGACTCGAAGGACTCCTGTGTACTCAAAATTTTTGGGCGAGTACACGAAGAGCCCGACAATAGATTATGCAGCAGCTCTACCAATATTTTTTTTGGGGGTTAGAGCAAGCACCTTTTCTGCTATTAGAGAAGTGGAGAAGTTAGTAGGTTTTTTTCTGTTTTACACTTGTTTACATGTAAGAATTATCCTCTTCGTACTGTTATTTTTTCTCAAGTATCAGAGAGGATCTCTGTGTTAGTTCCATGTAAGGTTTTCTGTTTTGGGGTTGGCTCTTGGAGGATGAATTATGTAACAATGTGTTCCCAAAGTCTTTTCCAAACCTGGGTCTTGTTAATTATGTTGTATAGATCATCCATGGAAATAAATTGTTCACTCTTAGTGTCGTGGTATCTTGTCAAAGATGTAGTGTGATTGGAAGGAAAAAGAAAGGCTGCTACCTCAGTTGATGGCCAAACCTTATTGTATTTAAAGCAACAATAAGAATATGGGCATGGCCTTTCACACACACACACACACACACAGAGGAACTGGAGCTATCATTCAAACAGTCATGGTTTGATTCTCATAAATTACTCACTCTTCTGCAAACCTAATTTCTAGTGTACAGACAATCTGTGGTTAAAGAGGTTCACTCTGCGCTGTCTGTTTCAACCCAAAGTAATGGGGGAAAGAAAATCATGGGATTAAATTTTGATATCAGAAGGACAATCATATGTGGGTGGGGGGAGGGGATGGTATTAGAATGAGCAGGTAAAAGTAGAAAACTGTGGTGGAAGAAGAAGAAAGACCAAGAGAATTTACGTGGTTCGGCTTTAGTGCCTGCATCCACGATAGAAAGGCAGGAGAATTCTTCATTCTGTCAGGACAGCGTCTTCTCTCTTCCTTAAAATTTTCCAATTAACATTTAATGTCGAAAAGAATTTTATCGCTCATGGAAAATCAATGGTATCATTATTTATCGCATCTGAGTGGGTTTTTAACTGAAATAGGAGCGACAAATGCCGTTATTTTAATGACCATACGCGCATGATAGTTCTAGAAACTTAAAAGTGCTGAGTTTTTCTGAAAAGTGCTTTGTTTAAAATATCACAAGGGTTTTCCACTCCACAAGATCTGGCAATAGTGATCGAAGACAGAAAGAAAGGATAATGACCAAACTTTTTTTTTTCAAAAATTCCGATTTTTACAGTCATATTTTTGTGACTGTAGAAGAGCATTATATTGTGATCAATCCGTATAGGTATTGATTCACATCTCTATCTTTTCCTAAAATTATTCAATAGTGTTTAGGTGAGGAAGGAATCTAAATAAATCAACTGTGTGAAGAGTAGGTAGAGGGATGAGCTTCTTTGGATTAGCTTATCACTCAAGTGAATGTTGAAGAACTCTCTCTTCTATAATGTTGTTTAGTTTAATATCTTAAAGTGACGTCTTTGTTATGCTTCAACTTGTATATCAGTGTTTTTTTAAAACAAACATACTAACGTTATCACCCTTCACGAGACAATACTAGAGAAGAAAACCATAGATTAACAGACTAACACTTTGACCTCTCTAATACTATTAAAACCAGGGGTGGAGGGAGGGGGGCCGCCTAGGCCTAGGCCCCACCCTAGCTAACTAAGAAATATATATATATATATATATATATATATATATATATATATTAAAATTTTTAAAAATCTTTAGTTGTTTAATATATGTTTTGTATTCTGATTTAGTTTGGTCATACCCGGATAAATTTGTTTGACCATTTGGCCCGATCAAACGGCCGCTTCGCCCGCCCCTTAAAAAAATCTTAACTCTGCCCCCGATTAAAACCACTATCTTTTGTTTCATCCCCCTTCAGTTCTTATCGCCTGAGCTATTTCTCGATGGGTTGTAGACTGAGTTTTAATATTAAGTGACAAAAGCACGTAAGATTCTATTTGCCTTTTCTCATTCTCATAAAAATATATATATATATATATATATATATATATATATATATATATATATATATATATATTTTTTTATTAACAGGCCAGGGGGGTTGCTTTTTGGAATGCAACTTGTACAGGGGCACATCGAAGCTTCTCTCCTGCTCAGTTCAGCCGGCGATGGCGTCCTGCATGGGAGTTTCTCTCTCGTTCGCGTTTGAACGTTTCTATGGCATGGCCGCTAACTACGTGCTCGTGCCCACCAAGCAAAAGAACCGGTCAAATCCTGTAACTATTACTTATGCACCTCTCTTCTCTTTCCTTCATTGCTGGAACTGTAGTTTGAAGCGTAACAATCGTTCACCGCCGCCTGTATTTTCTTTAATGGATTTATAAACAGCATTTCTTCTTCATTCCAGTCACACAGACCACATCTTTGACCAGATATCATCACACAAAAGAAAAAAACTGAGAATGAACGAGACCCAAGTTACCAATTTGAAACAAGAATACACTCCCACATAGAAGAGGGTGACACATTGATCATATATATATATATATATATTGTCCATACTGTCCAATAAAAATCTCATGATATATATTTTATTAAGATTATATATATATATATATATATATATATATATATATATATATATATATATATATATATATATATGAACAATTGACTTGAATCCTACAACAAATCATACATCAAGTGTCAAAGAAAGACAACCCACCGACTTCACATCTCTCATAGCAAAAAAGATGTTTGTTCTGACGATTTAAGCTGCTCAGGAGTCTACTATCTGACCCTTCATACTCGAAGATTGAGTAAAAAGGAGTCCTTTAGAGCACATTTACTTAATCATATTCTGATATGGTCTTAAGTATATTCTATCTAGTTAAATTTTCCTACATCCAACATCAATATATTTTGAAAGTCCATTGTAATATATGTTAATACATTATAATGCGGCTTGAATTTGGTTCTCAAATTTAAGTCAAATTCAGATTCATGATCACTAATATATATATATATATATATCCAAATTTGTACCTTACTATGTGAATATCTAAGAATTCTAATTTGTTCAGTTGACAACCCTATGAATAATTTTTTTGGCTTATTCTGGAGAAGGTAAACATGAAGAAATTATCATTCTTATTGACAATCCTCATACCAACAGTCTCGCAGTTGTCACTTTATTAAACGCCACCTCAGTACCGTTGATCTTGGGAAAGTCAGTGGCTGGGTCTTGTTTGGCACATGTCAATGCCTTTTAAAAGTTTAGAGTTATTTCCAAAGTAGTCGAGCAATTTATTTAAAGAGCTTTCATAATTATCTATGTTATGGTAAAGATTTATTATTGATAATTAACATAAGTACTATTCATAGATTTTAACCTTAAAATTTTTAATTTTAACAGCAATATATACTGTTTTCTTAACAGAAATCAGGGATTTTTGGTGGACAACATGGGCAAATAATTGTTGGTCCAGTGAATGTTGAAGAATTCTTCCTTCTCTCATGTTAGTATCATGGGGTGAAGTCTTTGTTATGCTTCAACTTGTATATCAATGTTTTCTTTTTGTTATTAATACAAGGGATTGAAGCCATGAGAGTTCGAGATGGAGACCGACCACATACCAACCTCTGCCCTATCCGTTTAATTTAATGCTGATTTGAGAAGTTTTAAAGATGTTGACGACAAAAGCATATGGAGAACAATGACCTAACTGAAGACAATCTTGAGAAGAAATGTCCACACTTCCAAGTTTGGTTGTTGTTTTAGGTCATCTTTGATTGTTTGGTGTAAGTCAAACACATAATTACAATAGACTTCTTTTTCTAATTACCGGCACTTTTATTTATATATATTTGTTTGAATATGTGGAGAAAGGTGAAAACAATCCAAGTTAAGTGACAATCAACGTTAGGCACAGTTCCACTTTGAACGAGAAAAATCAACGGGTTTTAGGAGCCATCGTCCCATCTCTCCGTCGGAAGCTTGCAGGATTTTTTTTTTTTTTTTTAATGAAATGATGTCTTTCTCCGGCAAATGATTAAATATGATATAAAGTTCAATTTGAATGAAAAATCTGATTTATGTAAGTTTGAGTTCATCCAAAAGGGAACTTAATTTGCTTGAAACTCAGGGAAGTGGGGTTTAAGAATTTGGTCCCACTGACATGTAGAGATGTAATTTCTATTTAATGAACCATCTAGGTCTTTCATTTGAAGTTGATGGATGGTAGAAGGAAAAACAAGGAAAAAAAAAGATATAAATTAATATTAGGTGACGAAAAAAATCATTTTTTTTATTTTTAACCATCCACTACACTTAAAGTACTTTGAAAGCATGTTAATCTTTTGTAGAAAAAGAGTTTGAGATATAGTTGAGGGGAGATGCCCTTCCCTTATCTCTTGGGTTAAGAACTTTTTCAAGACTTAGCTGAGGAGCAATACATTTTATTTAAATGAGTTTTCGTCTTTTTGCCATTAAAAACATTCCATATTATATGTCATGCTATCATTAAAAAAAAAAAAATCTTAAGGCGTGTAAATTATCTATAATATGGTAAATATTTATAATTGATAATAAGTATAAGTACTATGCATTACCGTAAAAATTTATTATCTGTAATTAATATAAGTAATAAAGAAATATATCGGTTCATGTCGAATGATTCTGTGTTGCTTGTCTGATTTATATTTTTCTGTTTTGGGCAGTGATATCGGATACGTTGGATATGTTCATGATTCAACCTATTTTAACTTTTTAATTTTTTAATTTTAACAGCAATATATCAATGTTTCTTCCAAATGATAGCTCCAATTCCGCGCCATAGCAGCATTTCTTTTTGACAGACCACATCTTTGAGAAGACATTATGATACTAAGAAGGACTACTTTTTTTGCACGCATGATATATACAACATAATAAACAAAACCCAAGTCGCCAATTAGCGAACACACTGACATCGTCATTCTCCAAGAGCCAAAACTAGAGCAGAAAACCATCGATTAACAGACTAAAACAGTGATCCTCTCTATCACTATCAAAACCACCACCTTTTCTTCCTTCCCCCTTCGGTTCTTATCGCGTAAGCGTTTATTTCTCGGTGGGTTGTAATCTGATTTTTAATATTAACACGTAAGATTCTATTTGCCTTCTTTCATTCTCATAAAATAAATAATATATATTTCTATTAATAGGCCATGGGGGTTGCTTTTTGGAATGCAACTTCACATGGAAGCCTCTCTCTTGCTGCTCAGTTCAGACGGCGATGGCGTCCTGCATGTCGTTTCCTGCTGGTTCCGTCTCTGTCTGCGTCATCCATGACGAAATTTACTACCCCGTTAGCTTTTCAGAATTGGTGTTGGTGTTCTTGTTCAATGTTTGTTTTTCTATTCATTGAAGACTGAATTGGAGGTTGGCACTTGCTAGCTAATTTCCTGCTTTGGAAAGCTCAAGCACCCTTTTTAGCACGCCATATTGTTGGAGCTTAAGCAGCGTAACGGTGTCTGTGCAGTAAATCCACCACCAGCAGCGTCTCAAATGCAAGAAGCAGTACCTGTGAGCAAGAGAGGAAAAAAGAAACAAGAGAGAAATTGATTTTGAGGGTTTGTTTCTAAGAGGCGCAGGTTGATTACTCAATTTCATAACTGCGGAATCTCCTTTGCAGTTACAGAGAAAAGGATAGGGCTCAAGGCCACTACCCAACATCTCCCACTTGGCCATGATACCGTCAGTTTGCTTCCACTTTATGTGGGTTTTCTGTTCCTAAGTTACGAGGTTTCCCATAATTGGTTTGTCTATCGTAACTTTGAATTTAATTCAAGGTTTGTAGCGAGGTTTTCCACTCAAGGTTTTTCCATCGCAACCTTTCAAATATATCTCAACCTCATATGGGCTACATGCTTGGTAAACAAGTCTTGTGATATTCTATTGGTAAGGAGATCTGCTACCATGTCATTGGTAGGCATGTATTCAACTGAGATTTCATTTTTCTCAATCATTTCATGGACATAATGGTATTTCACCATTATATGTTTACTCTTTGAGCTCACAGCTCTATTTTTCATAAGTGATATCGTTGTCTGATTATCACAGTATAGTTGAATTGGTTCATTATCAAAATCTAATTTCAAGTCTTTCAAGAACCGATTTATCCAGACAGCAAACGTGGTGGCAACATTACATGCTACATATTCTGCTTCTTATGTATGTTGAGCAACACATCCCTGTTTCTTACAGGACCAGACTATTGCTCCACCTCCAAAGAGAAATACATATCCAGATGTGAACTTGTTGTCATCTCTACAACCAGCAAAATCTGCATCGGTATAGCCAACTAAAGTTAGTTCATTCGCTTGATAAGACAATTTCAGTCTTTTAGTTCCTTTTATATATCGAAAAATTCTTTTAATCGCTTGCCAGTGAGCCCAACCAGGATTACTTTGGTAACAACTCACAAGTCCAACAAGAAAACTTATCTCTGGTCTTGTACAAAGCATTAGATACATTAAACTACCAACAACCTGTGCATAAGGAACATGTAATTTTTGTTGTTCTTCTCTAGGACAGTCGCTCTTGCTTAGATTTGCTCCTTTAGCTATGGGAGTTCCAATTGGTTTGCAATCTTGCATTTGAAATTTCTTCAAAATATAATCAATATATCGTTCTTGGCTCAAACTTGGAATTCTCGAGTCTCTATCTCGAGTGATTTTTATTCCTAATATATAGGAAGCTTCACCCATGTCCTTCATTTCAAAGTTCACATTCAACCAAGTCTTTGTTTTGGATATCATATTGTTATCGTTTCCGGTCAATAGAATATCATCGACATATAAAGATAGGATACAGTAAAAACTCCCATTTTTCCAGACATATACACACTGGTCAAGTTGGTTTGCTATGTATCCAAGCTTTGTAATTGCATTATGAAAGGCAAAATACCATTGTCTTGGAGATTGCTTCAATCCGTACATTGATTTATATAGCTTGTACACTTTGTCTTCATTTCCTTTGACGACATATCTCTGCGGTTGAGTCACATATATGGTTTCCTTTAAGGAAGACAAGTTTCACATCTATCTGATAAACATCCAAGTCATAAAAGGCTGCGATAGCCAAAATTATTCTAATTGATGCAAATTTTGCTACCGGAGAATAAGTTTCTATGTAATCAATTCCTTCTTTTTGAGAAAAACCTTTTGCCACCAGCCTTGCTTTAAACTTTTCAACTGTTCCATCTGCTTTATATTTTTTCTTTAGCACTCATTTGCACCCAATGGGTCTCCTATCCTTAGGACGATCTACTAATTCCCAAACTTTATTCTTTTCTATGGATTTGATTTCCTCATCCATAGCGTTCAGCCAATCTGATGATTCATGCGAGTTTATCGCATCGTCATATGTCAGATTGTCAGACATTTCGTCAATATCTACTAAACAACATAGCTCCTCTGCAAGATATACATAATAATCATTCAAATATGAAGGTGGAGCTCTAGGTCTTTTACGACCTAACAAAGTCTGAGTTGATAAGGTATTTGGATCAGTTGGTTTATTACCTAATTGTTCCCCAGACGGTTCATTACCATACTGTTCCTCAGACAATTGATGCTCAGTTGGTTCATTACCAAGCTGATCCCCAATTGGTTCATTACCAGACTGTACTCCAGGCAATTCATGCTTAGATGGTTTATTGTTAAATTGATCCACAGTCGGTTCATTACCAGACTGTTCTCCAGTCGGTTCATTGCCAGACTCATCCCCAGTCGGCTCATTACCAGACTGTTCTTCAATCGATTCATTGTCAGACTGATCTCCAGTCGGTTCATTGTCAGACTGATCATTTGAATAAATCAGATCTTCCAGTAGATCGTTATGATCTTTCACTGAATTATTATCTTTGTTATTGAGTTCTTCAAGGAACTCTACATCTCTACTTTCTATGAGCTCCATAGTAGAGTGATATAATCTGTAGTCTTTGGATCCTTTTGGATATCTAATAAACACACATCTTACTGATTTGCTATCCAGTTTATCCATTTTTGGATTTAACACTTTTACATGTGCTACAGATCCCCATCTCTTGAGATGTCTAAAGTTTGGTTTCACACCAGTCCATCTCTCATCAGGAGTGGTTGGGACTGCCTTGCAGGGTACTCGATTTATAGTATACATGGCTGTTAACACAACCTCTCCCCAAAAAACTTTGGATAATTGTGCACCCCCCAACATGGATCTCACCATGTTCAAGAGGGCAGCGACACCATTTTGATGTGGCGTCCTAGGCATTGTTCTTTGCCTATTAATTTCAAGGTCTTTACAGTGTTCAAGGAATTCATTTGATGTATATTCACCTCCTCGATCAGACCTTATAATCTTGATATTCTTTCCAAGTTGTCTCTCGATTTCATATTTATATTCCTTGAACTTTTCAAGTGCTTTTGATTTATATTTAATAAGATAAATATAACCAAATCTTGAGAAGTCATCAATGAAAGTTATGAAGTATAACTTGCCACTATGTGTTTGGACTCTAAAAGGTTCACAAATATTGGTATGGATTATTTCCAATAGATCAGTAGCCCGAATTACTTCAGATGAAAAGGGTTTTCTTGCCATCTTTCCATATAAACACGCCTCACATTTCGTGAAATCATTTACATTTATTTCAGGCATAATACCTTGTTGTGCTAGAATCTTTATCTTATTGATGCTTACATGGCCTAATCTTTCATGTCATAGATTTGTACTCACATTCATTGCACAATCAATATAAACAGAACTGAAAGATTTATTCATTTCACTGAGTTTAAATATATCATGTTCCTTAACATATTTTCCATCGAACATGGTCCTCCCATGTTTTCCCACTGTAACTTTTCCTGGAACAAAACGTACTTCAAAACCTTTTCCAGTCAAAGCTGAGACTGACACTAAGTTCCTCCGAATGGAGGGAACATACAAGACTTCAGTAAGAATGACGCTTGTACCCCCAACATTCAGTCGATATGTCTCAACTCTCATTATGTCACAGTATTCATTATGTCACAGTATGAGTTGTTACCCATATAGACTTTTTGCATTCCCAGACTGAGGTTTTCCATACGAATCATTCCTTCTTTTGTTTTTGCAATGTGACGTGTAGCTCCCGAATCGACCCACCAACCAGTTAGATCTCCATCTGCAAACAAGCACTCTGACACAACACAGATGACTTCTTCATTGTAGTCCTCATGATCTTTTCCTTTGTTTTTGTTGTTCTGACTCTTCCTGTCCTTCTTGTTCAGGAAATATGTCCTGCAGTTCTTCTTGACGTGTCCAGGCTTCCCACATCTGTAGCATTTCACTACAGTTCCTTGAGTTCTTGGAGTTCCTGCAAAATTGCCTTTGAACTTGCCATCGCTTTTCCTTTAAAATCTTTAGAACCTTCTAGGCGCAAGATTTGTTGGTTTTTCTTGAACATTCATAAGTTCTACATCATTTTTCTTGGTCAAACGTTCTTGCTGAATAGTTAGTTGTATGGGGAGTTTCTTTAGAGTCAAAGTGTCAAACTGAAAGCTTAAAGCTGTGACAGCCATATCCCAAGAATGTGGTAAATTATTCAGAATGGTGCAGATTTACATGTTATCAGATATTACATTTCCCACTATTGCTAGGTCCTTAGTCATGACCAACATTTTGTTTACATGGTCAACAACTCTATCTGACTCCTTCATTGTATACGAGGTATACTGTTCTAACAATAATTGAACATGCATAGTAGTAGTGATGTTGAATTTGGATGAAATGTTGTTTAACATAACTTTTGTTGTTGGACAGTCTTCAAACACTCTGATCAGATCAACTTCTATGAATGTTAACATGATGGTTTTGGCCATCAAGTCTTCATTCTCAAAAGCCTCATATTCCTTCTTTTCCCCATCAGTAGGTTTGTCTCCTAAAGTGGGAAAGGGCTTGTTGATCACATAAATCAGTCTTTCTAGAGTTAAAGCCAACATGATCCTACGTTTTCATGCATGAAAATTTGTCCCATTTAATTTCTTAGTCTTAGCTAATTCAGAGGCTCCCACTCTTAGGCTCCCACTCTTGATGTCATTTTGGTGTTCGATAGAGATGGCTCTGATACCAATGTTGAAGCTTAAGCAACGGAACGGCGTTTGTGCAGTAGGTCCACCACCAACAGCGTCTCAAATGCAAGAAGCAGTACATGTGAGCAAGAGATGAAGAAAGAAAAAAGAGAGAAATTGATTTTGGAGGTTTGCTTCTGAGAGCCGCAGGTTGATTATTCAATCAACCATGAAGAAAGAAACAAGAGAGAAATTGATTTTGGGGGTTTGCTTCTGAGAGCCGCAGGTTGATTACTCAATCAACCATGTATTAGATGAATAGAGGTTGGGCTTTATAGACCGCCTCTCAAGATTTCCCCAAATCCCAGCTATGGTTATGGCATGGAGATTTATGGTAAGAATTAAAACGGAAACTTTAATACGTTATTTATTTCCTGTTTTAATTCCGTAGCTGCGGAATCTCCTTTGCAGTTATAGAGAAAAAGGATAGGGCTCAAAGCCACTACCCAACACTTATTTCCTCAAAATATTCCTCCCATAATCTTTGAGTAGTGTTCGAAACGCTCAAGCACTAAGATTGAAAATCCTATGCATCCCTGCGATCGAGTCCTTGGTCAAAAAATTGCATTCCTGACTCCCAGGCTAGATGTTTCACAGAATGCGCGACAGAAGTTAATGCTAAAATCAAAGACCTATAATATGGACTAGTAATTCACATTCAGCAGTACCCAAAACTTGATCTGTCTTCGCATTGAAAAGAAAAAGAATAATCATCAAGTTTCTGCCGCAGCGGTCGCATCCATGGCTGATGCAGCCGTCAACCATAGAGCTGATGCATTGCCAAAGATAGAGTTTAAGAACGTTGCGATAATCATGCTAATGGGGAATGCAACAGTTAGAGAAAGTAATGATAATAAAAGCATTACAAAAAATTGAAGAGATCGTTCTAGATTCTCAACCCTTGTTTATACGCGGGGAATAATTGCTGGATACCACCACCGCCTCCGATGGTGATCCTCCGTGGTGTAAAACCATGAAATTGTCTTTTTTATTGAAAGTCTGTCCGCTGTGGATGAGATTTATGCATGACTTCAATGTGATCAAAGACGCCAATTTGCATTGGACGTTTCTATGGTATGACCTCCATACTGTTCAATCAAATGACCATATCGCCTAAGATGACGTCTTAGTTTATGGGTACCATCAATTGATTTAGCAGCATTTCTTTTTGACAGACCACATCTTTGAGAAGACATTATGACACTAAAGAAGAACTATTTATTTTAATCCATCGTATATACAACATAATTAACAAAACCCAAGTCGCCAATTGGCGAACACACTGACATCATCAGCCTCCAAGAGCCAATACTAGAGCAGAAAACCAAACATTAACAGACTAACCCAGTAATCCTCTCTAATACTTGAATAAAAAGAACAGTAAAGAGAGGATCCTTTGTACATGTGATGCAAAGTAGGACCAGACACGTCATGTACCCGGCTCTAGTTCCACGCTTCAGGTCAAACCTTCGCACTTCAGTGCAAACCATGAGACCTCAGCAGTAGAATCCCCTACAGATTTAGAGCACAGTCAAGACGAGGCGCCTCAGTGTAGATCCTTGAGGCGCAGGAAAGGACAACAACGGTGCACATATAGTCATTCATTGGCGTAATCTACTTGATTTGTGAATTTGGATTATATATTGTTTTGGGATCCATTTGTTACTTATATTCAATTTGTGTATGTTTGGATCTATTCAGATCTAGGTTATGTGTTCAAGACTTAACCTGATACTTTCGTTCGTCCAGATAAATGAGCAACGAACTTATTTTGTCTTTAATAGTCTTTAGTTGAAGTGTGAAAGAAAGAAACTGTTACTCCTTTAATGCTTTTGTCTTCCTCTACAGTTGAGTTTTCTGTCCTACTTCTTTTGTCATTTCTATAATTTTACTTAGAACAAGCAGTAGCCGTAAGAAGGTTGTGAATTGTCATTTCTGCAAGTGAGCTTGCATCAACATGTGAACAAGTGTGAAAGAAAAACAACCCACTGGCTACACTTCTCTGGTGGCAGAAAGGGTGTTAGCTCAGACCCCCACTAAAATATTGGTAGAGCTGCAGTAAAATCTACTATCTGACCTTTCATACTCATGAAAATTGAGCAGAAAGGAGTCCTTCGAGAGACCATGAAGAGAATCCGAATCCGTTGTAGGTCATCCATTTCAAGGTTGAGAAGATGGATGGCTGATCTTTTTTTTTTCTTTTCCTTTGCAGCAATGCAGCAATGATGTACTCCAATGGAAGCAGCATTATTTTCTTTTAAAAGAAGAGCCAATTTTCTTATGCGAAAAGCATAATGATGAAATTGAAACGTAAACCACTACTATTTCAATGATCTAAGAAATGATTATGAAAACTACGATCAAATTAAAGCATCAAAAACATGTATTTTTCTGCTAGTTGAACAGAGACCCCTGTTCCTGTCAACAAACATGAACTGAAAGCACAAACAATTTTCACAAAAGTTACAAGGACAAAAACACTACATCTTTCGGAATCAAAGCCTTTATAAAGAGCTATGTGGATGAACCGACGAACTGGTGTACCACAAAACCAGTTTATTGAAAGGTAGAGCCATCTTCTTCTCAAAACACAAAAAAGAAGAGCAGAGAATTTGTTCAATCCCAAAAAGGAAAAACCCTAAAGAAGAACCTGCAGGAAAAACACCTGCAAAGCTACAAATAAGCCATAATAAGAACCATTTACTAAAACTAAACCATCTACTACTAAAAATAAAAGAGAAACGAAAACATCAATTCGTTGGCAAAAGGCAACTAGAAAACATGTTTTGACAGACAGAAACTAAAACCAAGAAAACTCACTTTTTAGGAAACGAAGCCACAGAAAAGATACCAATAAGAAACAAAAAAAACACCAACCATTGAAAATCCAAGTTCCCAGAAACCATCCAACTGAATCAAAACACAAGCAGACGCATGAAAAGAAAGGTATCCATCAAACTTCCAGAAAACGATCGCGCACTTCTGAACTGATGGGCAGTAAAAGCTCTCCCCCTCAACTGAAAGCACTCTTTGTAGAGAATTCTTCTAACTGACCCATACCATTTGGGCATCTCTGCCTGACGCGTCGGAGAGGGACTCAGTAGAGCAAGAATTGAGAAGGGAAGCAGCTTCGTGGATAGAAGGATCGACATCCTGTGAGCACATCGCCTGACAAGCCAGGACAAGAAGCGCAACGAGAGACCTGAACAAGGAACGGAAGATCTGAGCCTTGATTTGGCCTCTCTTTGGTACAGCGTGATGCCCCAGACCCCTCTCCATGTCTTCTCTGTTACAGGGAGACTCCACCACTAGGAGCAACAAGAAAGCAAGGAAAAAAAGAGAGAGAGGAAGAGGAGCAAGGAAGCAAATGAAATGAGAAAAGGGGAGGAAGAACCGGACTAATGGCACCTCATCAACACTATTTCTCAATTCCATCAGGATAACACCTTCCAGAAATCGAATTGAAGTTGTTGCTATAACATGGCTACCATGGATGAGCAAAACCATTTGAACTCTCGTTTGTGAGTTTTTAATTCTTTCAACTTAATTGCTTTGCCAGGGAGAGCGTCTTCTCTCTTCCTGAAAATTTTCCAATTGACATTTAAAAATAAAAATAAAAATTATCTCTCATGGAAGAGCAAAAGGAGTATAGTATTTATCTAAGCTTGGCTGAGTTTTTCTGAAAGGTACTTGTTTAAAATATCACCAGGGTTTTCCACTCGACAAGATCTGCTAGAAGTGGCAGAAGACAAAAGGAAAGGATAATGGCAATTTTTTTTAATTAAAATTCCGATTTTTACAGTCATCCGGGTGATGTCGTTTCGATGTCGTCATTATGTTCAAATTGAATCATTGGCAAACCTTAATCCTAATTTATTTATTTTTTAAAGTTAATTTTAGATTTTTTGACCAATTAATAACTAATTTAGGTGATGATGGTTGCAAACAATAAATGTCATTGTCATTCCTTTCATTATTAAATCTGTTTGTGTCATCTCATATTTATGTCTTCAATCCAACGGCATTAACTCTTTGTTACCTGGTAAGAGGTAAGTTGAAGCACAAAAATACAAGTATTATATCTTAAAAGATAAGAGATTGAGTGAGAGCTTCAGCCTCATATTAAATATCCAAGTGAATTGTTTTAAATAAGTTGATCATTTTCACTCAAATCCAAATTTGTATCTACCATGTGAATATTCAAGAAACAAAAAGGACCGATGTATTTCCATGGATGACAAAGACAACATAATTAACAAGACCCAACTCACCATTTTGAAATGGGAACACAACCCTATATATAGGGATGTCAACCGATTACATATATCTTTAATCATGTCTTTTTTTTTTATTCACATATTCGGATTCGAATACGAATAAAAAAAAGTTATTAATCTCAATCTAAATCCAAAATCCGACTTTACAATTTAAGTCTGATTTGAATGTGATTTTTTTTTTTATATCTGAATTCGAATCCGAATTTTGAACTGGATTTTGCTAATTTTCAAAATGTAATAGCATTACATATAGGATATCGTCTAAAAATAAATTCGACCCGAATTTGATTTCGAATCTGATCAGATGTCATTCACTAAATCTGATTTCTATTTTTTCAAATCGGTTCAATCGAATATATTAACAAGAGGATCAATGTCCTGGCACATATTTGGCGAACAGATACTAAGGAGCATTATATATCTAAAAATTTAAAGCAAATTATATGTAAATTAGAAATTTTTAGTGGACAGTACCGACAATTGACGTGGATAGTGTGAAAGTGTGAGAAAAAAAAAAAAAGACCACCCACCGACTTCACGTCCCTTTATCCCTGCTGTGGAATCTGCTATCTGACCCTTCGTACTCGAAGAGCGAGTAAAAAGGAGTCTTTTAGAGTCTCCGTTGCAGGTCGACTTCAAGATTAGATTGGAAGCATTATTTTCTTTACAATTAAGAGCCACTTTCCGTTTCAATGATCTAAAAGAAATGATTATGAAAACTACGACCAAATTAAAGCAGTGAACACATCTACTTGAACTGAGAACCCTGTTCCTGTTCCCTCACTGCTTCTTTCTGAATCAAAACCTTCACAAAGAGCCAGATGAACCGACGAACTGGCTTATCAGAAAACCTGTTTATTGAAAGGCAGAGCAATCTTGTTCTCAAAATTTTTATTTGGATTGAAACAAACAATTTGGGGAGCCGCTGCCCACGCAGGAATCTTCTGAAAAACACAAAGAAGAAAGTCACAGAATTTGTTCAATCCCAAAAAGGAAAAACCCTATTAGAACCTGCAGGGAAAACACCGGAAAAAGTATCTGCCCTTCTAGCATCCTTTGCAATCACCAATTGCTTCCTCGAGAAATTAATCATAGCCTCTGAAAAGAGAGATGGTTAAACTAACATTTTTCTTGAGTTTAGCTTTGATCAAACGACTCTGTTTTTCATATAACAAAGTGCAGCAACACAGGGAGAAATGTACAAAAATCTACACAGATGATGTTTCAAGCGGCCCTCGGCCCTAAGATGCAGATAAAAGCACCGAACAACAGACGCTAATAAGAAACGAAAAAGAACACCAACCATTGAAATCCTAATTCCCAGGAACCAAAACAGAAGAAGACACATGAAAAGAAAAGGAATCCATCGAACTTCCAGAAAAAGATCACCAACTCCTGAACTCATCAGCAGTAAAATCTGTCCTCCTCTACTGAAAACAGTCTTGCGGAGAAAGCAAGAATGGTTTCTTCTAACTGACCCATACCATGTGGGCTTCTCTGCGTGACGCGTCGGAGAGGGACTCTGTAGAACAAGAATTGAGAAGGGAGGTAGCTTGCTGTTCAGAAGGATCATCTTCTAAGCACATCGCCCGGCGAGCCAGGACAACAAGGGGTATCAGAGACCTGACCAAAGAATGGAAGATCTGAGCCTTGATTTGGCCTCTTCTTGGGAGCGAGCCCCTCTCCATTTCTGCCCTCTACCAGAGAAAATCCACCAGTAGGAGCAAAAACGAAGCAAAGACACGAGTGAGAGTGAGAGAGGGCCGGCGTCAGCTATTTATAGAAAATTAATATGAAGCAATCTCAAATCCCTTACAACATGAAAAGGCGTCAGATATCCCAAGAACTCCAGCCCTTACACTAACGCGTTTAGCGCAACGCGTACACAATGAGCGTTGGTCGGGGTTGGACCCTACATGAATATTCACTTTGATGTTTAAATATTTTGTATATACATAAAAGATAACAAATATATATATATATATATATATTATATATATAAAAGATAACAAATATATATGAAATAACAAATAAGTATAAAAGAATATTTATAAAATAACAAAAGATTTGTGAGATAAAGAATGGATGAATATATAAGATAACACTGAAATAATGTTTATAAAATAATAAAAAATTTATAAGATAATAAGATAGCAAATAAATGCACGTGATAACGAAATAATGTTTATGAGATGACAAAATATGTATGTGATAATGAGAAAATGGGTGGATGTATGAGATAACATTAAACATAAATACAAGATAATGTTTATAAGATAATAAAATATTTATGAGATAGCACTATAAGCAAGACAAAAAAATAAAAATATTTTTGTACTGCTTAAAGAGGTATATTGGTTATCGAATATGGGTTTTGTTTTTATCCTTATAAAAAGTTTTCTTTTTGTTTAATCATGATTTTTTTTTTTTGTCATAGTTAAAGTGATGCATGACTTACATACATAAAGATGGCCTATATAACTATTACATGTGTCTTAAAGAGATGAAAAAATTATATGATTTTAAAAATCAAAATTCCATGCCTTAGGTTAGAATTATAATTCCTGAATTTTAACTCAAGAATGAGCCTCTAATTCTGGAATCAATATTCTTCATTTGATAGCACAATTCCTATATCATCAAAAGTGTGAGAATTTTAATTTCAAAATTCCACAATCCCATCGTCGCTAAACACCCCTAAGCTAGTACTGATACTCCAGCCTTCCCCTAAGTATTCCAATAAGCTTCAATGTTTGGAAAAAGATACGAGATGAGTCCTTCATGCTAACCATGAGCTTAATTCTTCCCTTTTTCTTCTTCCTTTACACTTTGAACTCTTATTAATGAAGGTGGAGAGGGCGTAACCCTTTGCAAGCATTTTAGCAATATATGACGACGGTTCTCGCTTTCATTGACTTGAGGCGGGCCTCCAACTCTGATCCTTCACTTTTAACTAAGCCTATGAGGCCGGCCTGACATCTAAAACTCGTGCCCAGGCTCGACCAACTCGAAAAACCTGAGCACGGGCCAGGCCTGGGCCCGACCTGATTAGATTAAAAAAAAATTTTAATATAAAATAATACATAAAATAATTAATTGTAATAAAATATTATAGATATATATATATAATAAAAAACTAAAAAAGTTCACTATAGGGTCCGATCCAGGTTTATGGGGCCCACTCGGGCCGGCCAGGGTCTCGTTTTTCCAAGCTGGGGCTTGGGCCGGAGCCAGGCCGGGTACTCAGCGGTGGCCCCCGGGGCCCCGATGTCCATGCTTACTTTCAACATGAAATCCTTGATCTATTTCTAAACATAAATTTTTTTTTTTTATATATTTTGGGGCGCTTCTTTGTTCCTTGGCTAGCCAACTTTGAATATGATAGTTCAACTGCAACCTGATCTTCCAGCTATGTATCTCATTGTTTTGGATTCTAATGTTTTCCTCTTGTCTTTGATTTGATAGGGAGATCTCGGAACATGCTTATCCAGGCAAAATCTTGAGAGGGTTTCCACTCTTGATCTGATCTAAGATTTTAAAATTACCGAGAAGATATTGCATTCTTGCCTAACAAAAAAACCATCAATTTCTAGCTCACATGGGGAACGAAGTTTCATATTACCAAAAACCCTTTTGGTTTCATGTTACAAATTATTAAAGTTAAACTTAGTTCATTCATTATTGATGGCAGAATTGGCCGTGGCTGTAGAAACATGGCCACCAGCCCTTTTGGTTTCATGTTACAAATTATTAAAGTTAAACTTAGTTCATTCATTATTGATGGCAGAATTGGCCGTGGCTGTAGAAACATGGCCACCAGCACACAAGAGAATCTTTAACTTGCTTTCATTGTTGCATTATAATGACCTGACCTACTTTAAACCGAGTTTGGGCTCCCGGTTTAATGGATCTTAACCTACTCCGGGTAGCCTCAAAATTTCTTAAAATCCTTCAGAGTTCTAAATACAATATTAAATATTTTAATTGAGTGTTACAATCTATTCCTCTTAAAGCATAAGTAGGATTTTAGGTACTGAGTATTGAACCGGCTCTGATACTATTATAGCAGTTGAAGTCTCCTATATGCTGAGCTCTGGTTCCTAGTTTGATAGATCTCAACCCGCCTTATTATAACTTCAATTCTTGGCTATGATACTGCTATGAATCATAATAATCTATCATTTGACCAATCTCCTTATAAGTCTCTTATCATTTGTAAATTAAACTTTTCAATTAGGTGCTATAAGTATGCATATTTTGCAGATTATGTTTAAAGAGAGAATCGGATGGGTATTGGGTATCGGCCATTAAGGCCCATTTTAGGCATGGCAATGACCCCTCTAGACAGCGCAAGTGATAGGAACCCGGACCCGACCTGCCAGCCTCAACTCCCAACCTGACCGGCCTACTAACCCACCCAGCTAATGCCCTCGGCGGGCCTAGGCCAGGTCGATGCCGGCAGAGGTGAGGCCTCTCTACCAAATGCGCCATCTTAGCCCAGCTGCACCACCGCTCACTTGCAAAATCTTCTTCAAGTCAATCAAGATAATCCATCCTCAAACATATGGAAGCAAGAGATCAAAGCAACATTTAGTTCCAATGCTATCAGAAAGGAAATTAATGTTTACTCACAACTCAACAGTTCAACCTGGATGTCGTGTCCTACCACTTTAAGATACAAGAACATAGCGCCCTCGAGAATCGAAATAGAAACATGTCTTTATACCGGCCCCTAACCCAACCAGATAGGCTATGCCCCTTAAAGCTCAGCTTTATTCATTAAAATAAATAGATCCAAAAGCGTTTTAATAGGTCCACAAACTTAAATACAAGAATAACAAATTAAGCACTTGCAACTATGTTCTTTTAAAACTGATTTTAACAATCGACTCTTGTTGATGTGTGTCTCGCTTTCCCATCCACTTTCCGGAGCAGGGCAGTTTCGACCTCTCATCCAATCATCGATACCCCTGGCTCCTCCCCACACCAGTTGCCACTAAGGCTTGTGAATGGATCGGTTCCTAGTGTTGGATATTTGGTTCGAACCCTTCGACTACTAATTTTTTGTATCCAGATCATCAACGTGAAATTGCAAACTGATTCTGGATATATTAATGTAAATTTGGACTTAAAAACTGTGGAGATTTTCAAGATGGATCAAAACACAAAATCCAAGATTGAACAAGTAAAAGCGAGTATTATGGTCTACTTTATAAAAGAAGCGTATCCATCAACTTTTCCTTTGGACTCTTTGAACAATTATTTCTAACCAGAAAAATAACTTCTCATTTATCTTGATTTAAGGTCTCTCTCCCTCTTTATCCACCCTGTCTGGTTCTCTTTTATGGTGGGGAACATGAACCTGACAAGTTTCGCCAACTCACAAATCAAGAAGATTTCTCACTACCAACAATCTGTTAACTACAAGTTTCATAAGATGCCATATTTCAAAGGACGATAACATCTTCTCAGACCAGAACTCGCTCATTTCAAAGAATTCAGATCTCTGTTTATTAACAAAAAAACGTTACAGAGAACACCTCCTGCTTCCAAGAAAAAATAACAGAAACAGAGGGATAGTTACATAGATTAGATGACTCTAGTGGGAAGAAGAGAAAAAGCCCACATACAATCTTAATCTGTTTCATCTTTTGAGGAATTCATGGCTTCTCTTATTGTGTCGCAATACTCAACTACAGCATCTCCGGCATGATGACTCTGAATGCTTCGTGAGAATCTGATCTGCAGATCCATGATTAGTATGACAGTCGCACCGCAAGATCTAGGCCGTCCGGTTGCAAAATTAATGCACAGTGTCATGCTTCTGTCTCTTTCCTCCAAATTAAGGCATCTTGCTTCTGTCTCTTCTTCAGAACAGGAGACTGTAATCTATATTATCTTAAGGTTCATGGTGGATGGAAGACAATTTATTTACAACTCAACACAAATGGTTTTTCACCTGGGGATAGAATTTCCCTACATGTGAACCTACAAAACTTCACCATCTGACACTTATATACCATGAAAAAAAAAAAAAAAAAATTGGTCGAATTAGGAACACTTGCTGGGTTTTATAAGGAAAACACCTTCGGAAAAAGCTACAAAGATCTGGGAACTTCTCAAAAACTAATAACAGGCTCAAGAAAACCAGAGCTGTAAGGAATCGTTTATTAACAATTGAAAACCCAACTTCTGTAGGAAGACTTCAAAACCACAAAATCTCCTTGTAGCAGATCCAACCCTCGGCAAAAAAAATAAGAGACAGAGAGAGGGGGAGAGAGAGAGAGAGAGGGGGCAGTGGGGAGACAGAGAGAGAGAGAGAGATCCTTAGAAATGGAAACAGATTGGCAGATGGTGTAAACCATTAAAAGGGCCTAACGACACAACCATCTTCCCATGCTTCAACCGGAGGCCTAAAACAGCATCTTTGAACATCAACTCCGAAGAGGAGGAGGAGGGGAAGGAGTCACCTGAGCCATGGATTTTTTCTTGGCTCTTCCGGCCGCTCCTCCAGAAGCCAAGGAGAGGACACCCCTGAGAATTAAACGGAAAATCCGGGCCTTCACCACTCCCCTCTTGGGCAGTAGCCCACTTGCCCTCTTCCCCATTTCTTTCCCCCACAGAACTATCTGAAAGCGAGTCTGATTCTCTCTGATAAGGAAAAAGGCAAAAAAACACCGAATCACAGTCCAGGATAGCGAGGGAAGAAGAAGAAGAAGAGGAGGAGGAGGGAATAATGGGACGCGGCAGAGTAGACGAATTTGGGACAGAACACGGAAGTGAACTTATGTGCAAGCATAGCCTGCACACAAGTGAATGTTGACGTCGTATGAGTGATGTCATTTTGATGACGTCCATCATGGCAAGATCATCCAATGAATGTTAAAGTGAATGTTGTTAACGCTATAACTATTAAGTCATGTTTGGCATGAGTACGAAGTGCTCAAAAATTGAGTCAATTCATAAAACTATACAATTGAGTGTTCTATAAATTTATCTTAAATTTTAAAGCTAAATTATTAGACAATAACAATATGTTATGAGTGTCAAACAATTCTTAACACCCCTTATTATACAGTCACTACAAGAGAGAATGACGCTGGAAAAATACACTTAGCTGTTTTATGCTCGTGGGACGGTCAAATGCATCTCAGAACTTCACACCGCCGTTTAGGCATTGCGCGAAGGCTGGAGGATGCCTTCCGGATGGTGGATGACGCCTCACAACACCTTTGTGGTTGAGGAGTTCGCTGAAGGGCTTCGAGCGGATGAACGAAAAATGGCGGGGGGGGGGGGGGGGGGGGGGGGGGGGGGGGGGGGGGGGGGGGGGGGGGGGGGGGGGGGGGGGGGGGGGGGGGGGGGGGGGGGGGGGGGGGGGGGGG